>JARGXW010000469.1:0-109546 GCA_029204085.1 Mycena sp. CBHHK59/15 | reverse complement strand
TCACGTGGGGTCGCTGCTCTTTTGAATCCGCGAACCTGGCAGGCATTGAACAACTTGAAAGCAGGGGGGAAAATATGTACTTCTTTCTGACATTGCGAACCGACACTAAGGCTCCAACCATTTAGTTTTCGTTTACGGAAACCCGTAAACTAAACGGAAACGGTTGGGAAACGTTTATAAACCGTTTAAACAGTTTATAAATGGTATTTTGGCAGGGCAATCTGGAAAAGATATCCGAGGGCTGTCTGATCGGGAATCATGGTCCGAAATGGACTCACAAGCATCACTTCGACACCTCAATTGTACGTCACTAACCTGGACAAGAGCTGGGGTGCCAATGGCGGGGTGGGATGAGGGCGGGATGCGGGATGAGGGTGGGATGCAAGGCGCATGGCGGGCGGAGATGTCCACGTGCCATCAATCACAACTAAATTCGGAAACCTCCGCCCGATCCCAACCCAGTCCGTCCATAGCACACCATACAGTTAGTATCTCGTTATTCTGCTATTACTCACATAGTATGGTGACTCTGAGCCATATTTAGGTCCAGAATCCCACCATCGGGCCTCTATCCGGCCGGTGGATTTTCACGACCGTTTGAACCGTTTGTTTACCATTTGTTTACCGTTTACAAGGGTCCGTAAACTAAATGGAAATAAAAACGGTTTTTACCGTTTAAAACCGTTTATAAACGGAAACTGTTGGAGCCTTAACCGACACTCCCACAACTCACGAGGATAGGGTTGAATGTTTGTATGGGTGAGATATTGCAGCTTGATGAGGCAAGTATGAATGGTGCGCAACTTGAGCTTACTGATGTAGCACAATAATTGCAATACCTGCTAAAGCCACTATGGGCGAGCGGTTGTTTCGCATTACCTGCGTGGATGCCATAATCTATGTTCCCCGTGCACGAGATCGAAACTGTTGGAGCCTTAACGACACCTCCCCAACTCACGAGGATAGGGTTGAATGTTTGTATGGGTGAGATATTGCAGCTTGATGAGCTAAGTATGAATGGTGCGCAACTTGAGCTTACTGATGTAGCACGATATTTGCAATACCTGCTAAAGCCACTATGGGCGAGCGGTTGTTTCGCATTACCTGCGTGGATGCCATAATCTATGTTCCCGTGCACGAGATCGATTCTCGGAGGTGCCTTTTTTGGACTTTCTGCCCACAAAATCTCTGTTCAACATTGTTTAGTCCCTGTTCAACAGATCTGGGTTCAACACATGTCCATCCCTACCCATCATCCTAGTGAGCGAGCCCTTCCCCCAAGCCTGTTAATCAGAACAAAATTTAAAATCTGATTAGCGTTGAAAAGCCCGGTGCTTAAGCAAAGCTAATATAGATTTATGTACCCTGGTGGTTGGTTCCACATCCCGGTGAATCTTTCCGTCGGTCATCGCAAATAAACCGATTTGTGAGAAGGAAAAAATCAGCTGGCATTGAACGAACTCGGCGAGCGATAGGATTGTCATTGAAGCCTTGGCGAAAAAAATAATTAAAACAGGTGTGCGACTGGAACATGGGACAGACCTTTGCGAGATAAAGGCTTACCACAAGTACACTTGAAGCGTTCAGGATGGCCGGGAAGGAAGTTCGGCAACCACACAAATATTTTGCGGTGATATACGGCAGTTGGATCAAGGCCGCGGCCAAGGGCGAAGACAGGATGCGGGGGCCTATCATAAAAATCACCCCGTTGATAACAGAGGGGTTGTCCATGAGCTTTAATTTCATCAGTGAGTCTCTTCTTCGCGTCGCTCAATTGCTTTGAGATTGCGGACTCTTGATCGCAAAATGCAGCCTCCTCTGTATCTAGATTTTCCTCGCCATTCTCCGGGGGATCTTCTATGAGACTTTCGTCGATGATGCAATCTCCTGCAGCAATATCCGCATGCTCATCGTTTTCGTCGATGTACGCCAGCTCTTCATTGAGCTGTGCAAGATCACCTACGGAAATCGGTGGTGGACGGGTGACTGTTTGTGTGTAAATTGATACTCATGCATCACATTAAAATTGAATTGAAATACCAGGAATCGTCGAAGCGGATATGGGTGCTGCCTGAGCACGCGAAGGCCCGAGAGCGGACCAAGTTGATCTCCCAGCTGAGGCAGAAGCAGTGGCGGGGTTGCCTCGAGGAACAGCAGCATGGGTGTTACGAGGAAGAAAAAATGGGGCAATGGGCCGCCGAGAGCCACTGGTATGGGAGGTGGATGCCCGAGCGCGTTCCTGTAGCAGCGGCGTAGGTGAACGGCCGAGAATTTGCAATTTTGCTTCATTAGGAGGTCTTCCCGCTCCCTCCCGAGCACCACCGTGAGTTCCTTTTGGTTTTTTAGGATCCTTTGGCTTCTTGGGGTTCCTGGGTGGACCAGTTTTGCGGTGACTTCGAGGTGCCATGAAAGCTCAGAGAGATACGCGTCGCGTTTCAAAATCACGCGTGACTTATGCCATAAGACGTGGTTACGGACCGATTCGCGGACGGATCACAACTGCGATCAGTCGCATCAATCACGGGATGTGGCTTAAGTACTTACGCCTCCCTGACACCTTTCATGAGCCACATTTCTTAGCAGCCTTATTACAGCTCTTTGCGGAACTTAGGGCGCGGCCGATTTTTTTTTCCTTTTTGAGCTGTTTTTGATCATTTCAGCCAGAACAGCTGTTCTGACCTTTCTCAGCGTACGTTTCTGAAAACTATATGAGCAGAATCACACGACAATTCCGCAGGGCATGACGTCCTCAGAATCTTTCCCCACCGCCGGTAGTAATTATATATATTATTTTGCATGTTTTGCGGAGATCATCTCTTGTGTCGTGATTTGAAGGTTGTGAGGGATGTTGTATGGCTCTAAAAACAATTATTTGTATGGCGGAGGGCACACCGTCCTCGTAATTGAGGCATGGCACCCGGAGCACGTGAACAGTGGACTTGAACAAGCAGATATAGGTACAGCTCAAGCTCTGTGTATTTGTGTGATCTATCCTCCAGCGAGTGAACCAATTGTCAATATTCTGACTTTGAAGTGTTTTTTCGAGAGATTACACGCCTCAGATCAACTCTGTGCATCGGGGTTTTTTTTTGACCCCTGGGCTCGACCAACCAACCACGTCATACCCCGTGACGTCCAAATAAGGCAATTGTTCACGTGGATCCATGGCCGGCGCGCAGAACTTTTGCAAACAGTACTTGCGCAAGGAAATACAGCTCATTTGCCGCAGTGTCTTAGTCAAATACACCATCTCTGCAATCTTCACATCTTTTCCTCTAAAACAAAACCATATACCAGCGCCGACGAAGTGGATAACCTACTTCGGGCCGCGACGACACCTACTTGGGCGAAAGCCAGCGGATAGACAAGCCTCACAGACCAACCATCCGGGACGCTTCCCTGCTCCAGACACCTGAGATGATACTGGAACCCATCGGTGAAATTGTAGGCAGATAAAGCTCAAGATCTCACCCATTTCGTTTCGCAGCCTTCATTTTTGCACCGTACCCATTGGGGTGTTCCGAATCGTCCAAAGGAGCCGCAGAGGAGCCATCCTCGGAATCAGAGACAATCTCAAGGACCTCTCGGCCTCCCTCGTTCAGAGTGCACATCTTGACGGAATCGAGGATACGCGCAGTGTGAACCGGACCGGGTGTTGATGGACACGTCGAGGATGCGTCGAGGCCGCAATCCGGGATGTTTCCGATGGAGGAAATCCGCAGGTCGGAAGTATTGATCCATGACGCGTTAGAGGCCGAGGTTACAGAGGATATTAATCCGAGGCAGAAAAAGTGCGTGTTACATGTCAGATTGCTGATACCGTCTTTTAAACATTCATACAGAAAACAATATGACCGACAGAAGCGCCGTGATATCATTGTGCAAAGTTGATGCCATCACTGTACGAGAGTTGCAAGTTGCGCACCGGGGTACCAATGGGGAGATCCTTGATAGTGGTGTGTAGATCCTCCTGGAGACCACAGAATACTGTGGCGGTGAACGAAAGCATCGGCTTCTTGTGGTGGACATGGTTGTCGTCACCATTCGAAAGGACTTCAACCAACCAGTAACCATATTATGGCATCCCAGTCAGCATCCGAGAGCTCCGATGGCGCAGATCCCGGTTCTTTGCAACGAAATCGTCGATCACTGAACGGTAATCAATAGCCCGCCCTACAAATAATTTCCGCCTTACTGAGCATTTGGTGGGTCGAAGACCAACGAGTCTTGAATCAAGAATCAACATCAAAGCTATCCTTCTGAGCTCGTTGTCCATGAACGTGGGTGAGATTGAATTCTCGGATCCATTCCTGTCGACACTGTGGGCTGCCCCCGGATAACCTTGACGATGTTTCGGAGCTGTATGTGGTGGAGTGAGAATAAGAACCAAAAGAATGAATTTACTCGGACCTTCTGCATGGCTTTCAGTTGTGCTCCCTCGTGCAAATCATCATCCTCCTCTTCTCCCTCAGCTTCGCCATAAACATCATGCTCTCAAGACAATGGAACAGTGACAGTCTCCGGGTAAGCGTTACCCGAACGACCGAGCTTTCTTATGATTGGTCTTCGTAATAACACGATGGCTTCCAACACTATTTCCACGTTGAACTTATACTCCTTCAACTGCAATGAAAGCACTCACTTTTTAATGCGGCGAGAATGAGCGGTGTGAGGCATGCACCGAATGCGAGAGTCCATTACGCTGAAATTTATCCCCTTTGCCTCACATTTTTGCTCGAAGACTTCGATCATGGTGTCGTTATTTGTCGCATTGTCCATGACAAATGCTATGATCTACCACAAATCAGCAAATATTTTCCGCATTATCGGTGATAAGAGGTCATACCCTGCCTTCGAGCCCATACGATGCAAGCGATTCCCAGACCTCCTCTGCCATGTTCTCGCCGGAATGCTCGCCCTGCAACTCACGAAAATCGATCAATGTTTCCTCTGCCAAAAATCAATCAGGATCATCCATTGTATATAAGACCAGAATCGCTGACCGAGCTTTCCTTCATTGGTAATATCATGCACAACAAAAGGGAGGGGAGAATGTAGACCTTGGGCTTCCAAATGGTTTTCGTGCATTCGACGAAGACTGATGACGGTCGAAAGCAAGCATTGATCTAATCAGGACATCGCTGGCAGAATTGATTTTAGCTGCGCGTAGTTCCGTGCATTTGAATGCCTCGCCAATCCTATTGAAATTTGCCCCATTTTTCGAGTGATTTCACGTAGCCATATAGACGGTTTGAGGCCCGTATGCGGCCATATTTTTGACGGGTATTACGGTATACAATACGGCTCAACCCATCCCGTCAAAATAGGGGGTCAGAGGGCCGACAGGACAGTACGGGTACTAAATTACGGAAGCCGTATAACCGTCTCATACGGTTATGGCCAGCAGCCCTAATCCCACTGTTCTGGCTCTGGCCTCGCCCGACCCATGTCCGGCCCCCTGGGACACCCGTCCCTGAGCTTGTTCGTCCCCGTGAATCCCTGTTCCGGCCGCACTCTGGACATCTTACTTTGGGTCCATGATCACCCAGAAACGATGGAAAACCGATTGGACATTCTTTTTGGCCATTTAGTGTAATGAGTGTTGTAGCCGAATCATCCACAGTTGACGTATTTAAGCTTTCTGACAAACTGTCTTAAAATGAATGCTTTCCAACGGTTGCGTAGCCTAATGGTTGAGTCTTCTTCAGCTCCACAAGCGTATTCTGCTTTGTCCTCGTTCAGAAGTGGAATGGGTATGGATTTCTTTCTCAAATCAGGTTCGTCAAGGTGAAAAGAGTGCTCTGAGAAACCCACAGAAAGTTTAACCACCGGCGACTCAAGTTGTGTAATATTTTTTGTATTTGGGCAGTTCTGACTCGACGAGCTTTGTCCTCGTTGACAAGTGGAATGGGCACGGATTTCTCGGTGGAATCGAGTTTGTGGGCATGTAATGAGTGGTCTGAGAGACCCACAGAACATTTAACCACCGGCGACTCAAGTTGGGTACATAATATTTTCTGTATTTGGGCAGTTCTGACTCGACAAGAGTATTTTGCTTTGTCCTCCTTCAGAAGTGGAATGGGCACGGATTTCTCGGTGGAATCAAGTTTGCGTCATGGAATGAGTGCTTTGAGAGACCCACAAAAAGTTTGACCACCGGCGACCGTCGTCACTGAGAAGTTGCGACGGTTGACAATAACAATGTGAGAATTTCGCCGGAGATTCCTTTTCATCAAGTTGATACCTTGCCGCATGTACAACATTTGTTGACCATGAGAGATCCGCGGTTTCAGATTCATAAGTCCTTCATTTTTGTCATGAGCAACATCATCCAGCGCCGTAAGTCATCATTCAAATCTCGCCTAGCTACAAATCGATCATGGTTTCCGGTGGTACAAAATTTAATGCGAAAGATTGACACTGACTGTATGGAGACGTACCAGGCCAAGCTCGAGAAAAATCCTTTTGCAAAGCCTGAAAGTGAAGGCGAGAAGGCAGCAGCTAAATTAATGAGATACATCAGCTATGTTTCAGATCATATTCCTGGTTCAGTGGGCGACGTGAACAGCATGAAGCAACAAATGCATAGCAAAATTGTCTGTGATGGCTTACCCCATTTCTTCGCCACAGTAAACTTTGCAGACTCTCATAATCCAATTGCACAAGTTCTAGCTGGCCGAGAAATTGACCTGGACACGATTTTCCATGCGCTGGACAGTATTAACAAAGAACCAAGTACCCGGGCAAAGACGTTGGCTGAAAATCCACATTTCCCGATACCTAGATCAAACAAATTTCCTGACGACCTCAAGCAATGATCTCTGCAGCTCAGGAATTCAACCTGAAATTCACAGCACTCTCGATTGACCGTGAAGTGCAACTCGACATGCCAATATGGAAACACCCTGCTGTACGGGATCCAACTTACAGAAATGCCTGCCTTCGTGGTGCTGCAACCTGCCTCCGAAATATTCACGGAGTTCGCACGCTTCGGGATGCATTGCTAATTGCGAACAGAAAAACTACGGTGCCTAGGCGGCCACACACTATAAGCCCTAGTGGCATTGGACGGAAAAATTGTGGATGTCCTCCTTGTAATAGAGATCGAAATGAACTTGGTTGCGAACACCCAGGCAAATGCATTGACACTGCACAGATATTGATAGACTGTATTATGCCAAAGTGGAATCCACTGGCTCCTATGACTGACCTTTGCGATGATATAAAACTGACAGCAGTGGAATTGGATGCAAATCTAAAAGTTGAAATTGATCAACCAATGACCTACGATCCGAACTTCAGAGTGTCTAGTGCCGAAAATGGCTTCCGCATCTTTGCTGGGGACGATTCAATGCATGAGATTGCTGCAAGACGACAAGGCCAACTTGAACCACCCCCAAATTTAACAACCGCTTTTGTGCATATCAAGGTCATGCGGGCTGGTCAGTATGACCCTCAAATTATGGCAAGATTCAAAATTATTTCAGATGACTTCGAGGAAGACACAACTGTACATCTCACATTTGACAACCCAACGATAAAATGAACTTTAAATCCGGAATATTGGGAGCTGCACTCTCCTTGTTCCAGAAAATTCCAAATAATGCCCCATTACTGCTATGCTCCCCATCCGATTTTTTGCTCAAAACACTGATTAAGGAGCGAACAAAATCTGAAAATAACATGTTAGACCCTAATTTCCCCTCTTTAAAGCGGTTTTTGCAGTGCTGAACGAGCGGGTTGCACGAACACAGTTCAAGCAAACAACAGACACTTTTCCTGTCACCTTAAATTTGGACACTGATATATGCCCTCCACTCGAGGTTGATACCCAAATTGATTTAATGTTCAGCTGTCCTGGAATTCTAATCTCACAAGGCTCACAACGGATCTTTACAAAAATTGTCAAAGGCAACCACTCTGAACCTTTTAGAAAGGCAACTTTCATCAACCTAGACCGCATCCGATGCTCCATATATGAAATTTCTGAGTATGCTCCAACAGACGAAATGATTTGGAACTCTATACGTTCCACAAATTTGAGACGAACCCACCGTGAATTATTCTGGAAGTCGATTCACAACATTTTCAGAGTAGGTGACTTTTGGACACACATGAATAATCTTGAAGAATTTTCTGTTTGTCACACATGTGGCGTCCCCGAAAACCTTGAGCACATAGCAATGGAGTGTGATGCATCGGGTTCAAAATTAATTTGGAGACTGACCAAGAAACTCTGGGCCACGAAATACCCCATGTGGCCCTCCCTCAGCTGGGGCCTTGTCCTCGGTTGTAACCTTGTTAAATTCAAACACTCAAATGGGAAAATTATCCCTGCTATGGGACGATTATTTGCCATTCTGGTATCTACGGCCTGGCACACGATCTGGAAGATCCGGAACGATAAGGTTCTGAAGAACCCACACGTAACATTACAGACATTGAGATTCACAACAGATGGCTGAAATCTGTGAATTCAGCACTGGGACGAGATCGAATCCTCACCAATAAAATGAAATTTGGTAATCTTGCGCTGAAAAAAGATCTTGTCCTAAGAACATGGAGTGGTCTACTAATGAACGAAGCTGCTCTGCCGGACGATTGGACTTACACAGTGGGGGTTTTAGTGGGTATACAGCCATTGAAATTGAATGACTCAAGAAATGGGATAGGATAAATTTACTAGGCTGGAGTCCCACACTCTGGTAATTGTGCGTAATGGCATTTCCTCCCTGGACAACTTTCCCGGCATTAACTAGAACTTTCTAGTAGACCCAGCGGATGACTTTTTGAATGCTTCTGCAGACTGAATTTCATTATCCCAAACGCTCCAAAAAAAAAAAAAAAAAAAAAACAGAAATGCTGAAAGAATGAGTGTCGATCAACTGTCATGCTGTTCACAAACAACGCCAAAGATGGCCGTAAAGGGCAAATCCGCTCGGGACAAGCCGAGACGTCAGTCAATGACCTCAATTCAGTTTGGATTCAAGTGGTACGGGCTATTACAACCACTCTGGAGGCCCAGAAGCCACTTTCCAAGCTGTTTCTGGTCACTCGAGGCGGGCATTGGGTGATGGGACGGTATGGTTTTGTGCCTAAAACACGAGAGCAAGCGGGCAGACCGGGTGTACTGCGGACCTGAGGCGCCGGAGGGCCGTTCCAGTTGGCGAGTGACGATGTGACCATTGCTTCCAAGTTCCTTGGACTCGGATGTATCGAGACAAAAGCAGGTTTTCTGTGTGCACTTGTTTGCATGTCGATTGATGATCAGGCTTTGCTTCCATTCCGCCCTCATTTAATCGGCGGGCCGATACTGATACTGATACTGAGCGGAGTTTGAATTACATAATACATCAAGGAGGAGCGCGTGAGTTCGAATCCGGAAGCCACTGTGCATTAAAAATTATTGTCTTTCTGAGTTTCTTGTAGCGCTTCTTAGGCGGAGCTTTCGTAGTCGCATTTACCCAACGCATGGCAGCGTTCGCACGCCGCGTGGCGGTAAGGAACTTCGAGGGTATAACAGCACTAGAGGAATTAATTTTAGTGAATAATCGGTCAGTCCAGGGAGTAGAAACGACGGCAGAATCAGGGATTGTAGCAGCATAATAATCGTACAGTAAGGAATCATGAGACGCAGGAGAGGATAGATGAAATAAGGAATCAAAATCAGAAAACTCAGCTTTGCCCATTAACGCTTCCAGAGATCTTCCGAGGGTATTCGTAGGGGAGGTTGGAAGACCGCAGATGTACTCCCCGCATCAAAAATCCTCGACGTCCTCGACCTCTTCGATGGTGGCTCGGTGCGAACGATTAATAGACGAAGTATTGCGAGGATCCTTCGGGTCAGTAATAGTTATCATGATAGTAGGAGGGACTTTCCTGTTGCCGCCTTTCCACAAATACATACTCACCTCCCCGGAGCGCTCGTAATCGAATCGCGCGCGAACCATTGCAGGAACGGTTGCCCCAGGATCATGTCATGATGACCGAGTTCCTGGTGTGAGATGAAAAGATGATGAGGGAAAGTATGGCCCCCGAGCCGCATCGGAACGTCAGTTGAACAACCGCGCAGCTGCTCGGGGCCACCATGGATACCTTTGAGCGCCCATTTCATACCTTCAAAGTCAACGGGAGATTGCACATAGATGGAACAGAAAAACTCGCGAGATTCAACTCCGAACCAGTATCAATCATCGCGGTCAGTTCAACGTCTCCAATCTGAATATTAATTGAACCAGTAATATCGTGATTCGGGAACTTTACCGATCGCACTTCCATAATTGACCAGGAAGGTTTGAATTTCGTCGAATGAAGTGTCCGCATAGACGCCTCTGGGACTATAGTCGTCCGCGTTCGAGCTATACACAAATGTTTCAGACTCAGGGTCAGAAAACCGAACCGAATACTCAGCGGATTTAGTATCATACTCGCGCTTCGAGCGCGTAGCTTCTGTGAACAATTTCTGGAGTTGAGGGCTGAGGCCAATGAGTTGCAGAAGCGGGAGCGTGACGGGAGTCTGTAAAGTATCCTCGAAAACCGCCTTCGCATCAGCTCGCTCTTGAATATCCTCTTTCGAGTCTTGGTGTTCGAAGGGGAGAGTCTCTCCATCCATCCTGGCGGTTAATCGGGTTAGTAGGAGGAGAAGGGAGTTGTGCACCGGCTGGTTTGGCAGGCGGCGCCGGCGGAGCTGATCGAAGTCTTGGTCCCTGAGTTGCGATTTAGGCAATGAAACCTCAAAATTGAGTGCATTGTCTTGAATAACAAGCACGCCGTTGGTATTTTCGCTAACCTCGAACCTATCAACTCACAGGGAAATAGCTGGGATAATATGATCATTGCTCCGTTAAGCAGCGCGTCTCCGAGCTCGAGAAGATATCGTTCCTCTCGAGGGACATCATTTGGCCACAAGGCTATTTTCTCGTGCCGCTTGCCAGCGTACCAGAGTCCAGGACAGAACTCCGGGCCTTCCAACAGCACAGAGTTGATGAGTACATCAATCCCAGTTGCATCATCGAAGATGATATGCTCATTGTCATTGAGACGACACACGCCGAACCGTTCTTCACTGAAACATCGTCTTCTGACATCAGTTCGTCGCCAGGGTAAGGCTGGGCGAATTGAAGGGCAAGCTTAAGATTCATCGCAAATAAAGCGGGTAAGGCCGACAAGCGGCACGGCCCGCTACCAGACAGAATCTGCAAATGAGGCACAAATAGAATAAGACAGGGCTTCGGACTCGGAGCTGGTCTAGTCTCAAAGTTTACGAATACATTTGTCCTTCGCTGAGTAGAAAGGTCTGGCTATATTTGCCATATTAATATGGCTTCAAGTTAAATGTCGGGTGGGCAAAGGACAAAAAAAAGTGGCGACCCTTCGGACCATTCGCTTCGGCTAACGCGTGGCTTCGGGGGGCGGGCTTCATTAATTTCGGTGAATCTCGGTCGTACATTACACAGGCAGTGTGTGCTTTGGCCTAGGGACTGTTTAACTTTCTTTACTTTTTTTCCTCTTCGTAAATCAGTGATCTTTTAGCAGATAGAACGAATTTAAGTCGAGAGAATAATGGAAAATAATGATTTCATAGCTACAATAAAAGAGCTTTTATACTACGAGTAAGCAACTAGAATGTTCTAAGGATTAGTAAAATACTGAGTAAGATATTACCAAGATATAGCGGGCAGAATGAACTAGAAAGAATGCGCCCTAGGCGCTGAGTCAAGATCCGAACCGAGGCGCATCAGCGCGCTTCGGCTTGCTGACTAAGCTTCGGCTCCAACATGATCTATCCTTTTGACTCTTCTGTGAAACTCTCCGATACTGCCCTGTTCGTGGGGTATAAGTATTAAGCAGAAGGTGGCTCAAGAAGGCTGTGGGAATATATTGAATTCACGCAACATGGGCAAAATTGGACGTAGATGATGAGTTGCAGTCAGACATCATGAGCGGCGCCAGAATGAGTCCGCACGCAACAAATGGCGAGGATTAGTTGAACAACAATATCCTGTGGCGGTTCTCTACACCTGTAACTTATAGGCTAACGCAACGAAGAGCGGCCGAAAATGGGCAGCACCTGTATGCTGGGCAGGGAATAGAGTACACGAGGACAGGGATAGTCCCTGTGGATGGATGATATTGGGTTGGAATCCGTTGGATCGCCTGTCAAATCGAGATTCACACGCAAAGTTCGTTCTGGACGAGATTGGTGGAAGATAGGGCAGACGAACAGGAGGCAGGACCCGACGCGTATCGATCTCACACGATAGGGTGATGGAGAATGAACTCACGCATCACATTCAGATCGGTCGGGAGTAGCAGTGGCAGTGAGGCAGCTTTAGCTAAGATTTTGACGGTACGGGAGAATTGGCTGCGTAAAAGAAGAAAAGATGGCTTAGGGATCAAAGGAGGAGGACAGACGGAGGCCAAAGAAAGGGAGCGGCCGTGGAAGTACCCGTACCAATCCCGACCAAGAACGACATCGACGTACAGCACAGCGACAGGAGGGAAAATTCGATGCAGGTCCAGAGGATATGGTGAAGAGATAGCCAAAGCGTGACGATGCCCCCCGAGACAATGCGGAGTTGGCAGACATGTTCGGGGTGAATCAGCATACGAGGGCGAAATAATGGGGTCCAGTTCATTAAGAGCAACATCGGGAAAAGTCGGACGCCCAGCGGTGAAAAGTCGATTGCTAGATGAGTGATTTTGAGTACATAGAGAATCAATTGTTGCGTCTCTGGAATTCTTACGATGGAGTGCTGGTCTACGATGACTCAAATGAGTTGAAACATTCAGCGACGGACGTCAGCGAGCAGTTCCTGTTGTCCTGAGATTTTAACAGCGTCTTCATGCCGGATGTATCTTAAAGCACAAATTGTGATTGCGGGATACAAATATATTTATGACAGCAGCTATGTGAGGCAGACTTCAGTTGAGAGCTGTTTGAGGTCTGCATCAAAAATCACACTTGGACGTATCAGCAGCAACTCGGAATCCCGGCACATCGCACGGCAGGCGGAACGATTTGGTTGCGGAGACTGATAGGCATCCACTGAAGAAGACGTCGGCGTTGAACTAAACTCAAACGGACATGTAGGATAGGATGTGAATCGAGTTATGGTCGCGAACATACAGAGACGCGGGAACACGTAACATAGTGTCCGAGCAATATATCACACAAAAGATTCAAAGATGTCGGCGAGTCATGGGTGTAGCAGTTACAGAAGCAGCCATAAATGAACAGCAGCAAACAGAGGGCGCATCGTAGATAGACCTACGTCGAGGAGCCGGTAAATATAAGTATTGGGTAAGGCGCCGAATAGTAGATAGATAGACTTACTCGGTGCCGACGTGTCTCAGACATTTTGGTTCCCCGAGAACTGAACATCGACGTCCATAGCTAAAGATTTTGCGATGGAGAAGCTGCAGAAAGAATTAGAATAGAGAGAGTCAAATCATGGGTGAACGATACCCCGAGGAACGAGCCATGCACCACCCTTCCACAACCGAAGAACTGCCAGTCACTACGGAGAACCAGATCATAGGCGAGGCTAGTCACAGAGAGACGGAAGGGTAAGATCGCCAGACGCGATGGATTGATGAGCCGGAATTCCTGAGGATAATATTCAGTCAACAGAGATTAGAGAGAGCGCCGTGAGACAGGGTTGAACGAGAGTATTCCCACGAGTCTACCCGCAGTTACTCGGGGGTGACCCGAACTCGTTCCATGCCTTAGCCCCAAAATGCTAAAGCCCAAATCCCCTCTTCCGTTCTCGGCCAGTTTTTAGGACACCGTTTTGTGGACAACCGGAGACTGTTCCGAACTCCGGAACGGGGCCGGGGAAATCATCCCGGTGCCGCATTGCGAGTTTTCCCGTTCCTCAATATTCTACAGGATGCTGTTCGCCAGAACACATGATCGTCGTGGCCTCAGACCCCCAATTTGTCACACCGGAAACCACACAATCCAATTATAATCTACGAACAGTCATTGGTATAGGCACCGTCCTATTCTATTCTGCCACTGGTAATGAAAATCATTCTACAGTATTCCGGTCTTTCTTTCCCCACCTAGATTTTTCGACTTGGTTGAGGCCTTTAGCTCGGTACACCCCTGTTATTCTGTAACAATGCTTTCCTAATTTTCAGCAGTACCTCGCGGTGCTTTTTCCTGTTGTCGTTCTCTATCACGTATGTTTAATCCCAGACAAATTTTACCGCTCACTGCATCTGAATACAGTCGCCCTTTGAGAGTGTGCCCCATGGAGAGCCTTTCCAAGTGCTATGCAGCTTATCATGTACTTTGTGTCGTGTGTGTATCATGTATATCGGCTGCAATTTATTCGTTTTTCCATATTTTTTTTTTGCAATCTTGTGTGGACGACTATGAACTACTATGAGCCACTATGGGCGCTACACTATGGCCAATATCATAGACAACACCCCAACTATGGTGCACTATGAGGGTCTATGAAGTTAAGTCCAGGGTACCACGTTTCTATGAGGTTGGTCCATCTGCTATGGCGTCTTGATCGTCTATGGCAGGCTATGTGGCGCTATGGAGCGCTATGGGGCAATTTCGGTTTTTTCCTGATGACTATAAGGACTACAAGGACCAGAGAATCGTTTTGGCTATCGTCGGGAGTTTGAATACCAGTGTGTGCCTTGGGATTATCAAAAACACGTCTTTTCACGCAGCGAAACTTGAGGATTGTACATATATGTATGCGTCGAGGTTCTGTCTCCTCATAATTCCCGAAATATTATTATGACGACTACAAGATACCTGGACAGGTCATGTGACCAGTTCGCTCTCCGGAAGAAAAAATTGTACAGTCGCGGACAGTCAAACACGGTTAGTTTGATATCGAATGATTTTTACGTAATTTGGGGACATTTTCAGACTCCGGTAAAACCACCACCCATATTTTTCCCACCACTTTTTGGCCGCGCCAAATTTTTGGGGCGAAAGTTCGTAAAGTTCTGGGGGATTAGGCATCTTGGGGGATAAATTCCAGGCCGCTGAATGCACCATTCACCGTTTGGAGCAAATACAGATTTTACAGCAGTTTCTGAGTCCATCACAATGGATACGCTGCCCTGAGGAAAATATCCCAAAATTGGAAGGTAGATCAACAGGCCAATGGCACCGCGCTTTGTGCATGTAGACAACGTCCAGCGCACGAATGAAACACTGATCAGGCACGGATATATTGGATCGAGTCCCGAAAAAGTATCCCTCGCCTTCCCGCTGCGTCTTTTTGAGATCTACAGGCAGATCCACCGCGTCTGCCCAGCTCAGTGAGGGGTAAGAGGAAGCAAAAAACATCTGGGAGGTTGTTCGAGGTGGAGACGCGGACGGGACGACACGGCGTGGACGCGATGGTCATCATGGTGGTGGGAGAGGGAAAGGAGAGATCGATCACGTGTGATAAAAACATGAACAAACAACTGCCAAGGCGCGTTCGAAATGCGCTCTCGGCATTTTAAACGAGCCATTGTATTATACTGCCGTAGAAGTCATTCACGTCAGCAGGCCGTGGCTAATAACTATGCTCGTACAGCTGGAGGTGTAGAATTTGACTCCGGCAGGAACTTCCAGACAAGAGTGATTGCAAAGAGAGTTCAGGCAGTGTTTCCTTTCATCGTCCAAAAGACCGTTCAGCTTTTCACGGCGTCCTTGGTGACTAGGTTTGAGGGCTCCATTCGCTCGAAGAAACGGGCTTGCGCGCAGAGAACTCGCTGGAACGCGGGACCGCGGCCGTGATTTTTGGCCACACGCAAGGTGGCTGCCAATCGTCCCATTCGGGGCATCCAGCGATAGAAATCCCCAAGCGCCGCAAATAGGACCGTGCTCCGAAAGTCTTTGGATTTGCGAGCCATCTTGAGGCCATCAATGGCAAGAGATGCGAGCTCTGCAGGCTCAAGAGGCGCTGCATCCTCCAGAACCGTGTCCACCCACTCTGCAATCTCATCTGCCACTACAATGGAATCGACCGCGGCGTCTCCCTCAGCGGCACGGGCCTCCGCTTCAAGAACCTCACCAGAGTTTCCACTTCGTCTGCTAGGTCCGGCCCCAGTTCCGCTGCGTGGTCTAAAAATTGCTCGCCCTCATCGTCGTGTGGGAGAGGGGAGGACGTCGATGGGGCAGTGGAAGTCGAACCGCCTGCTTCGTCAGGTCTCTGGTGTTTGGCGGGAGGTTGAGCAGGCAATGTAATAATTTCGACGTAATCCGAGTCCGTAGAAATGGAGAGGGCGCGGGGTCGTTTCTTGAACAGTTCACTGAGTGTTGTCTGCTTTCCGGTTGACAGCGTGGGCTTTACTTGAAGGGCGGCCATCTGGTGTTTATATTCAGCATCGGAGATTTTCAGGGAGCCGCTCTCGAAGTCAGCCTTGAGTTTCTTGCGCATTTCTTGTGAGCTGCGCAAAGAGAGGCCACCGACTCCATACGGGCCTCGTTTTTACCTTAGATAAAATGAATTAGAGACCTCATGAAAAAAACAAAAAAACTGTGCCGCACCGGTCTGTTTATCCATTGGACCTGCTAGACTTTGCTCGGCACTCCGCATCTCTCCTCTCAGCCGCTTCTTCTCTGCATTGATTCTCTGCCGACGCCTGATCTCCTGTCTCTCGTCGTATGTCACTGGACGGGGAGATTCTGCCAATCATCCATATAACTGGCATCCTCAGACTCAGAATCTTCCCATGTCATGCGCCATCCGAGTCCGAGTCTTCTTCATCAGCCGTCGGAACTGCCGCGGTCTGACTGTTTGAGATAAAGGCTGCCTCTCTGCATGTGGGAAGGACCCTTCTTGAGCCTGGGCATGCTTCCTGCGAAGCGGGAGGAATGGGTGCAGGAGAAATGCAGCGCGTAGTGCAGCACAGCCACCGGACCGGTGATCCGCAATCAAAAACGCGAAATTGCCCCGAGAAAAACATGAAATGTACTTTCTCAAGTTCTACTCCGACAGGATGATAGGGGGGTCATTGCGGCCCTAATTCCACGTTTGCGGGAATACTGGGTTGAAACCTCAAGGAGTAGTTACAATTACCAAATCGGGACTGAAACTTGTCACGAAGTTCCGTCCGCCACCATACCTGCGGACCGCTCAAGAGCACCGACAGCGTCCACTGTGCTATGCTGATCGCACTGGAGCAGATTGTCAATACCGCCACCAAGGAATAATTTAAGCCTAGGTACCTGCATTGACGCCCCGAGAGCGATGCTGGTACATAAAATACGACATCTAAGAAACAGATACAATGGGTACATATTTCAACCACATGACTGCGTCTGCGATTCGGTTCAATTGGATTTACATCGACATATAGGCGACGGCGTTCACGCCGTTCCTTTCGATGCTGTACGCCCACTGGGCCAGATGTAGCGGAGAAACGTCCGGCTCCATTCATTGGAAGCCCAGGATGCGCCGAGGAAAGTCCATTTAGATTGTTAGGTGGCGGTTGCAAGTCGCAGTCATCAATGTCGACTTCAGGTTCATCCCTGTCCCCCTCGCATTCGTCTGGTTTGCTGCCGCACTCGTCGTCGCTGTTGTGTTCTTGGCTGTTGTATTCGTCGCTGTCGTATTTGTCGCTGTCGCATTCGTCGCTGCTGTCCCATTCGTCAACGTCGCTGACGCACTCATCTTCGTCGCTGTCGCACCCATAGATACTGCTATTCTCGATGATAGAAACATCTAGTAAAATTTACACTGTAATGAGTACTTACACGGTCTCTGAATTGTGATTGACGGTCCGAGAGAGCGAACGGCTTAGTTTTCTTAGCTTGCATCCTGCGATCCAAGTTAATACAACTGATCAGAAAGCAGACTACATATGCGGGCCCGAACTCACCCATCGGAGCTTGTCTTGGCCATTTTTTCCCATTTCAAGGATGCTGAGGATCTCCTCTAATTCGAATAAGAGATATAATCTGACATTTCTGAACTGTTGCTCACATGGGCTGTGTTTACGCTGCGTGGATGCGTCGCTGTTGTGCTCTGCATTATAATATAGCCGTTGAATGAGAAAACACCTAGAAACAAGAGAGATATAAGACCTTGACTCTATTCAGACGGTGTCTCTTTCGAGGTGGTGTCCTGCTATCCGCAGTGGCTTCCGCTTAGCCGGGCTAGTCGTTGAAAAGTCGGTGGTAGACACTTCAGTTCTAAGTACGGTCAGATCATCCCCAGTAATGGTCGCACTAAGGCTGCCTACCTATGCATCGCTTCTCTCGCGACCCGGGTCCTTTGAGAGGGTTTCCGCGGCGATGGACTGCGGCGAGCTTTAGGAGCTACTGTCCGGCTCGAGTGGGCCATAAAGTCGGGCGACAGGCTAACGATCGTAAGTGTAGATAACCGAATTGTGAGAGGAAAGAAACAGCCTACGCAGCCGGTTTTGAAAGGCCGGGCCTTTTGATGTTGTTTCGTCCTCCCAGGGGTTTCAAATACAAGAAGGAAGAGTACGCACCCGCATGTAGTACCGTTGCGGCGAAGAACGAGGGACGCCGTGCGATCGATTGCGTTGCACTTTTAATTGCAGGCATTGCTTTAAACGCAAAATATGCTCACCTTTATGGGTCCGATCTTGAGGGGGAAACGGTCAGGAGCTTCTGGCACGATTGCCTATTTATCATTTGTTCAAAGGCCTGCACTTGAGGGCCTTAGTCTGGCGGATTAGTGAAGCTGAAAACTGAACCTAGTGCGGTTTTTTATTGGCTTTCATTTGGTCTCAGTTCCAAGGGAACAAACAGATGCAGGGTTCAATTGCAAATCCCTATTTATCATTTGCTCAAGGGCTTGTAGGTGATCATGGGAGTCAACCGGTCAGAGGCACGTCAGACACTTCAGGTACTAAGTTAGTATTGCAGCTTACCACTGGGCTTCAAGATCAATAATTTCTACGGACTGTCAAGCCCACGACAAGCCGATATATTACCGGAAGTGTACTACGACATTTCTCAATGCCACTGTGTGCCAGGGCCCTGAACACGCCTAAGGCGGTCAGTATTTATATTTATGTAACGTTGTTCTAACTTGAATTATACGCCTCTGCCATTAACTCTGCCCCGTTCTGACCGGAATCCCGCGAGGACAACATTCTCTAGTCGATACTTAGTCAAACTAAGGGACAAGGTTTTAGCACGCACAAGACAAACTTTATTTTTGGATTCTTTGGGTCTGAACGATGTATTGTAATCAAAGAACAACCCCCGCAAGACAAGTACTGGCTTCGAGGACACGCCCAGTTCTCTTGCCCGACCATCTTCCCAGAGACTTTGTGCAAGTACGGAGCGGAGTGTTGAAAACAAAGCCCAATTTGCCGAGCCCATTTGGGTATATAATCCATACATTTGATTCATACGTCATATGCAAGTCCCTCTTCCTTCACACGAAAATTCCCGTACACTCAGATAATTCCTCCTTCAATGTTGGGTTCACTGTAATAAAAATCCCTCTTGTAGAAAGTGCATTAGAAAAACCAACTGCATTGGATTCTGGACGATCTTCCCGGCGGCATCGAGCTGACGAGGGCTCAGAAACAGTCTGTGGCGGTGCGGATGCGTATTACCGCAAGCGATTTGAGTGTCGACCCCGCTTTTATACTCTACAATTGTACTAGAACTTTCCGTGGATCTGCAAGGATCACTCGAGTATAACCCCCCCAACACAATGACATTCAAGCGGTCATTGTTTACATTCGAACACTGTATCGCCGCGTTTCCCTCTTCTTCTGGGTGTTCTTAGATTGAACTACTGGCCCGTCCTTTCTTACGCCCTTGCGTTTTGGCCGGGTATGGATAAATTTGATGTCGGGCGTCCATAGCATCCGCCTTCTCGATCGAATGAAACGTCTGGTATTTTGTCGACTCCGGCCAGTCACAGGTGGATCTGTAAAATTTCGACGATTAGCTTGGAAGACGCACCCAAAACGTCCCCAAATCACCTTTCACATTATCTTCCAAAATTGTTTTTTGTTGCCCTTCTTTGCTTTTTCCTTTCATGGCGTCCTCGAATCGGCAATGAAAGAAGTTGAAGCGATTGATGGTGTATGTCTCGCACAGGCTTTGAACTTCCGGATTCAGACGCCAGGTTGGATCTCGGCACCGCCTGGTATATAGGTCCCATCCTTCTGGCCAATCTCGCTGTTGTCTTTGCCTTTGACTCACTTTCAACCGGCGCAGGGGACTCTTCGGACTTTTTGATCTGGCGCGTTTAGCAAACCGCACTGGAAGAGTATTTGGCTCAACGCGTAAGGAAGCTTTGCCATCTTTCGGCTGTGCATCCACGGCCCTTACATCTGGAGCATCTAAGCCAGAGAGCAACGAGAGAGATTAATGAACACGCTTACCGGACTGCCAATGCCGTTAGAATTTCCGTTTGTATGATTGCTGGAGTGGTCATTATCTGAACCACACATATATGGTGACCCAGGATTCACAGCCCAGGCTTGCAGGCCATCATCAACCCTTGCAAATGCGACACCAGGGCCGGTGAACCCTTGACCTTGGCTATACCAGCCTGGTGTTGCATTGGCAGCTATTGCACCTGGCCAGTATTGGGTTTATAATGCCCGGTCACCGACTTCTCAGATATTCATCCACCCACCACAGAGGTCATTGTCCTTGCTGCCTTGTATCCTCCCGGACTCTGAGTACTTCTCTTACCCGTTTTATGTACGTGTATCACATCTCTTTCGATCTGCAGGGTTCCCGGACATCTGTATCTTTCATTACATCTTGAATATATGTGTTCTTTCCTTTCTTTTCAATATCGGACTGTTCAGATTTGCCGATTTCGCATTCCTCGCAAAGCCTGAGGCAGTTAACCTCTCCCAGCCCAACACGGCATGGCTTCGGCCATCAGAACCGTCGGGATATCCCGCATTTTGCGCAATTATCATCAAAAATCGGATTTTGAGTGTGATTCATCCCGCCCACCGCCAATGGATAGCCCTTGAAATTCTGAGCAAGACTGTCTGTTCAGATTTGCCGATTTTGCATTCCTCGCAAAGCCTGAGGCAGTTAATCTCTCCCAGCCCAACACGGCATGGTGTCGGCCATCAGAACCGTCGTTTTCCGCAATTGTCATCAAAAATCAGATTTTGAGTGTGATTCATCGCGCCCACCGCCAATGGATAGCCCTTGAAATTCTGAGCAAGACTGTCTGTTCAGATTTGCCGATTTCGCATTCCTCGCAAAGCCTGAGGCAGTTAACCTCTCCCAGCCCAACACGGCATGGCTTCGGCCATCAGAACCGTCGGGATATCCCGCATTTTGCGCAATTATCATCAAAAATCGGATTTTGAGTGTGATTCATCCCGCCCACCGCCAATGGATAGCCCTTGAAATTCTGAGCAAGACTGTCTGTTCAGATTTGCCGATTTTGCATTCCTCGCAAAGCCTGAGGCAGTTAATCTCTCCCAGCCCAACACGGCATGGTGTCGGCCATCAGAACCGTCGTTTTCCGCAATTGTCATCAAAAATCAGATTTTGAGTGTGATTCATCGCGCCCACCGCCAATGGATAGCCCTTGAAATTCTGAGCAAGACTGTCTGTTCAGATTTGCCGATTTCGCATTCCTCGCAAAGCCTGAGGCAGTTAACCTCTCCCAGCCCAACACGGCATGGCTTCGGCCATCAGAACCGTCGGGATATCCCGCATTTTGCGCAATTATCATCAAAAATCAGATTTTGAGTGTGATTCATCCCGCCCACCGCCAATGGATAGCCCTTGAAATTCTGAGCAAGACTGTCTGTTCAGATTTGCCGATTTTCGCATTCCTCGCAAAGCCTGAGGCAGTTAATCTCTCCCAGCCCAACACGGCATGGTGTCGGCCATCAGAACCGTCGTTTTCCGCAATTGTCATCAAAAATCAGATTTTGAGTGTGATTCATCGCGCCCACCGCCAATGGATAGCCCTTGAAATTCTGAGCAAGACTGTCTGTTCAGATTTGCCGATTTCGCATTCCTCGCAAAGCCTGAGGCAGTTAACCTCTCCCAGCCCAACACGGCATGGCTTCGGCCATCAGAACCGTCGGGATATCCCGCATTTTGCGCAATTATCATCAAAAATCAGATTTTGAGTGTGATTCATCCCGCCCACCGCCAATGGATAGCCCTTGAAATTCTGAGCAAGACTGTCTGTTCAGATTTGCCGATTTCGCATTCCTCGCAAAGCCTGAGGCAGTTAATCTCTCCCAGCCCAACACGGCATGGTGTCGGCCATCAGAACCGTCGTTTTCCGCAATTGTCATCAAAAATCAGATTTTGAGTGTGATTCATCGCGCCCACCGCCAATGGATAGCCCTTGAAATTCTGAGCAAGACTGTCTGTTCAGATTTGCCGATTTCGCATTCCTCGCAAAGCCTGAGGCAGTTAATCTCTCCCAGCCCAACACGGCATGGCTTCGGCCATCAGAACCGTCGGGATATCCCGCATTTTGCGCAATTATCATCAAAAATCGGATTTTGAGTGTGATTCATCCCGCCCACCGCCAATGGATAGCCCTTGAAATTCTGAGCAAGACTGTCTGTTCAGATTTGCCGATTTTGCATTCCTCGCAAAGCCTGAGGCAGTTAATCTCTCCCAGCCCAACACGGCATGGTGTCGGCCATCAGAACCGTCGTTTTCCGCAATTGTCATCAAAAATCAGATTTTGAGTGTGATTCATCGCGCCCACCGCCAATGGATAGCCCTTGAAATTCTGAGCAAGACTGTCTGTTCAGATTTGCCGATTTCGCATTCCTCGCAAAGCCTGAGGCAGTTAACCTCTCCCAGCCCAACACGGCATGGCTTCGGCCATCAGAACCGTCGGGATATCCCGCATTTTGCGCAATTATCATCAAAAATCAGATTTTGAGTGTGATTCATCCCGCCCACCGCCAATGGATAGCCCTTGAAATTCTGAGCAAGACTGTCTGTTCAGATTTGCCGATTTCGCATTCCTCGCAAAGCCTGAGGCAGTTAATCTCTCCCAGCCCAACACGGCATGGTGTCGGCCATCAGAACCGTCGTTTTCCGCAATTGTCATCAAAAATCAGATTTTGAGTGTGATTCATCGCGCCCACCGCCAATGGATAGCCCTTGAAATTCTGAGCAAGACTGTCTGTTCAGATTTGCCGATTTCGCATTCCTCGCAAAGCCTGAGGCAGTTAATCTCTCCCAGCCCAACACGGCATGGTGTCGGCCATCAGAACCGTCGTTTTCCGCAATTGTCATCAAAAATCAGATTTTGAGTGTGATTCATCGCGCCCACCGCCAATGGATAGCCCTTGAAATTCTGAGCAAGACTGTCTGTTCAGATTTGCCGATTTCGCATTCCTCGCAAAGCCTGAGGCAGTTAACCTCTCCCAGCCCAACACGGCATGGCTCCGGCCATCAGAACCGTCGGGATATCCCGCATTTTGCGCAATTATCATCAAAAATCAGATTTTGAGTGTGATTCATCGCGCCCACCGCCAATGGATAGCCCTTGAAATTCTGAGCAAGACTGTCTCTTCCTCTTCCGTGTCGTTTCCGTCATCACTGTGCATTTCTCGTTCCTCATCGGCCGAAGCACCGTTGAGATGAGGTTTGCGAGACTTCACAAGTTTGCACGCTCTGCAGTCACCGATCAATGTCTTACCATTGGTGTCCTTCGTATATCCTCGCTCTGCCAAAATCACCTTCATTCCTTTCGGAAGTCCCTCGAATTCTTTGTACGGGTGATTGGCGGGCAGACTCTTCTCGAAGGTCATCTTCTGTGCTTCACCTGCGTGGCCGTGCGGATTGCTGTCAGGAATTATGGTGTCGCGCATTTCTGGAACCTTCCCACCCGGGTTCACATTCATCTTGGTGGTGGTTAAGGTGTCTGGTGCAAGACTCCCGTGGGCGGACGAATTATCGAAAATCCAGTGAATGACAGCTTTGGGGAACATACGACGAGCAATAAGAATGGCGATGATGAGCTATTATTCGATTAGAATTGACAAAGAAAGTTCAATGCAGAAAGAAAAGGACTTACCTGCTCAATCATCTGCTTCATATTCCAATAGTCGTCGCCTGAGGCCTTGTTATCTGGATATATCACTGTTGTCGAATCTGTGATTGCTAAACGAAGCTCAGCCACCATTTTCTCGTTTTCCGCTATCATCTCTGGAGTAAGAGCGAGAAGACCATAGCGTTCGCACAAAAATGCGGACACCATGATCAAACGACCACGACCTTTCTTTTTGAGGACCTGCTTGCCAGGCTTTAGCCAGTATTGGTTGTTCTGGTAGTCATTTGAATGAAAGCTGGCCTCGTCATGCACGATTTCAACGTGCTCAATGTTGTCGCCTAGAAGCTCGGGCAGAACCTCCTGCATGTCAGGCTCAGCGTACATCGGGCGGAGGTGTTCATAGGCAAGCAGCTCTGCAAGGAATTCTTCGCGCCGCTGCCTCACATCCTTACGCTCATGCCCGTCCCAGTAAACACCCTTCTGGTGGCCTCTGCGGCGGTATCCGAGACGCCAAAGCCATCGCTGACAGTGCCGGATCGAAATTGTCTTCTTCTTGAGCGCGAGCGAGGGAAGTAATGTTTCATTGATATGGCGCTGCAATAATTTCGGATTGACCTGCAATTAAAGTCAGACACGGAATAGGATGGAGGCGAGGGAAAACAGATTTACGGTGCCAACCTCGAGTGTTCGCAACCATCGTTGAACCCCGAGATAAAATCCTTCATCGTCGAGAAGGCCGTTCGACTTTTCCCGATGGCCCTGGTGGCTGGATTTGAGCGCACCATTCGCTTCAAAAAAGCGAGCCTGTGCAGCGATGACACGCTGGAATGCCGGCCCACGACCATGGTATTTAGCAACACGGAGTGCCGCCCGGAGACGTCCCATGCGAGGCATCCAGCGATAAAAATCGACTAGAGAGGCAAACAGAACCTCACTCCGATAATCCCTCTGCTTGCGTGCTAGTTTGAGAGACGAGGCGGCGAGAGCACCGAGCTCTTGGGGTTCCTGCGGGGCTGCGTCATCGAGAATGGTGTCCACCCACTCCGCAACATTGTCTGCCAAGACAGTAGAGTTAACCGCCTCGTCCCCATGCTCCTCCCGTGCCTCTTCCTCAATCTGCTCCGGCGGCGGCTCCACCTCCTCCTCCTCATCTAATTCGTCAGACGAAGACTCCTCCTCCGTGGGAAGCTCGGGGGCATCAGTTCGGAGGCGCTTAAAGGAAGCAGCAGGAGCGGGAATTTCTTCCCATCCATCATTCGGAGAGGGAGCGCGGGCACGTTTCTGGCTCGCAAACATATTGATGAGAGTTCGCTGAGCCGGCAGTGAACCAGAAGCGAGGGGAGTCGATTTTTTGACAGCGGGGGCCGCGGTTGCATCAATGATGGCCAGCTGGCGATCCAATTCAGCCCGTGAGATGTTCAGAGAACCTGAATTGAAGGCGTCCCGCAGCTTTTTCTTGTTTAATTGAACGGTTCGCTTGGACGCACCACCGACACCGTAAGCTCCCCTGTGGGTGCCTACACAAGACGATTAATTTACTGTCCATATTCCACCATGAATATACGCACCTGCATTTTTATTCAAGGCTCCGCCTTCCCGATTTTCGGCACTCCGCATCTCAGCGGCACGGAGTTTGGCAGCCGCCTTCTCCCGCTTCTCACGTCGTCTCTCTTCGCGCTCATCATAGGTCCGTGGCTTCGGCTGCACGTCCCAAGCCTCGAAGCAGTCAATGTCTTCTTCGTCGGTGTCAGATTCTGCATCACTCTCCCACAGATTGTCTCCGTTGTCGTCTAATTCAGTTTGAGAGGGAGCGGAGTTAGGCTGAGAGGTGGCGAACATCCCCCCGCTACCCCTGTGCTGATGAAAGGTGCCCTGGGATACCCGCGGCATAGTGTGGAGCCAGAGGAAGACGACGAGCGCGAGTGATGGCGGGGCACAGCCACCGGTTATGGCCGGCCCGAACCGAAAACGCAAAATCTTAGTGGACAAAAAAACTTTTTCACTTTTCGAACTTTTGCTCCGGGGGATCTGTAGATATATATCCTAGCATGCTATTTACACAATGACTCAATCTCCCACTAAAAACTCGAGACGTAGTAGCCATTTCCAAATCGGGACAAAAGTTTGTCCAGTGTTCGTCCTGAAGGCCTTTATTTGGGGTCTGAGAATTCCGAAGGCCTTCGGAAGGGTGAAGGCCTTTAGTCGAAGGGCAGGCGAAGGCCTTCGATCAATTTCCCATGCAGTCCAACCGCCAATTTTTATTCGCACTCAAATAAGACTTTTAAGCACGGAACTCGTTGTCTGAATCTATCTCGATGGCCCCATCGTCCGGAAAGTCATCCTCAGCTGCGTCGGCCAGCTGCTCCATGAGTATTTCCTCCTCCTCCATCAGCCTCGCCGACAGTTTGCGTTTACGAGGCATCGCCTCGCCAAATAATACCTTGAGTGTTAGTGGTTTCCACGCAGGGATGCGATTGGGAACGAGAGGGGCGGTTTCCTCGGGGACATTGGCGGTGTCGTCCTGCTCATCCCGTTCAGCTGCTCTTGCATCCCCAATCCACTTAGCTATCTGGGTTCTCCAGCCTTCCTCGCTGGATACGAGCGCGCAACCCCGCTCATCTGGATCCTCGTCGTCCTGGTCTCCCAGGAGATCCTGGTAGCGTGGAACGCTTAACAACGTCGCAGTTGACTTGTGGTTCTGGCGAGGCTTCCGAGGCTTGTACAGGCCTTGCTTTATGTGCTCGGAGCGAATTTCCGCGCCGATCTGGATAACGAGATGAAAAGTAGGTTTTTCTGGCTTAAAGTGGGCACACCTTTGTTCGCTTTTCAATTTTAGGCAAGCCCAGGTGAACACGATGATCAGATTGTTCGATTTTGGTCCGGGAGAACGTACGCTCGCAGCCGGCTTGGTTCGCGACTACTTGGAGAATGATAATCACGAAGCATGCAAGCTCCGTGATATCGCTCGATCCGGCAAGTGCCTGCCATACCATGACGGGGTCAACGTTCTCCTGGGTAGAATAAGCACAGAATGAATAGTGGCAATTCGGATACACTCACATGAATTTCCTCCCACTCCTTTGCATCGAAATCACCAAAATTGGCACGTCCCGCTAAGTATTGCACGAACACCTTTGAAACCTGTGCCTCTTTCACCTTCCTCTCCTCCTTAGTATCTGTATTATCGGGGCGATCCATCACCCAGCGGTATAACTACCATGTCCGTGAGCATGGAGAAGGAAGGAGTGAACTCCGAAGACGTACCAAAAGCACCATATTAAGGCATTTAATCTGATTGAAGTTGGCGTTGGGACCGAAGCAAGCCATCTTCTCGAACGGGTTCAGAATGAGTGCGACCAGAAAGACAGGCTGGTCGCAGTCCTTCCAACGCTTCTCGAGACGAATTAGCATTGCAGTTTTCACCTCCTCCTCGGCATGGTCGGCGAAGCAGAGGAAAATACCTGCGATGGTGAGTAAGACCTGGTCAGGGCGTGTGGAATCCTGCTGGTTAATATTTGTGGCCAGGCATATCGACTCGAGATCGCCGAGTACGGTCTCAAGACCATGCCAGAACATTTCGTCCTTGATGAGTGCACAATACTTTTCTGCATCTGCACGCAGACGCTCGCCTTCCGTGGATACTGCAGTACCGACCTGGGCGTCGATAATGGCCTTACGGTTTTGATAGACAGCAAGCTGGATGGGCTCCTTCAGTATGAAGAGCCGCCGGAAGGCAACGAAATGAGTCGTCCAGCGGGTGAGATTCGCGATAAGGTACGCGAGGATAATCATACGGCTGGTGTTTTGCATGCTGATAATCTTTTGTGATTTGTCAAATATCTTGCGAACCTTGCCGTGGTTGTTGAGCCACGAGATCAGCCCGGTGGCGTCCTCGGCGATGGCGGCCGCCATATCGTGGACTTTGAAGTAGTCGCCGAGGATTAATTGACACTGACTTCGATGTCAGCAGGTTCTGCGCCTCGGCACAGCATGAACACGCACCTGATGCGCCCAACACGAAGGTAAAATTAACCACTGGCGCTTTTTACCCAGGTTGAGTCTACCTTTCTTGCTCCCGCCGTCCGCATCAGTGGTGAAGTATCGGATCTTGCAATTGTATTTTTTCTCAACACGGTCAATCATGTCCTCGAAGAGTTCACATAGGGCGGTCCCGTCCTTGTTCAATGCCGTGACCTCGGCAAGCTCAACCAAGTAAGACTTGAGAAGCTATAAATGCCGCGGAAGACTTCGAAATACATAATGGCACGTACTTGATAATTTGTGTTAGCGCAGACAGCATTTACAGAATCCCTCTTCTTGCACTTCCAACCATCGGTTCTGTTTCACAAGCTTAGTAAAAATGCGTGTCATATTCAATGAGGACTCACGAAAGGCCCGTGTTCTGGTCGTTTAGGGCCCTCACTGTCTTGGCGTCGACTTCTTCCGCCGCTTCGTTAAGGAGTCGGCCGCCCACGACCTTTCCCGTTGGCATGATTGCAGGGGCGGTGGAGCGTAACATCCCAAAGAGAATTAACATCTCTGGCTCGCGAAAGGCACCGAGTGGTAACCCGCCCGAGACGATGGCGCGCAAGGCCTGCCGCTGCACTGCAGCCACCTCCGAAGCGGCATAGGGCATGTCATTCTTCCGGTACGTCGTGAGAGTCGACTGGGTTTGGGCGGGCTGGTGCTTTTTCGGCTGCGGTTCCGTTGTATCCGGTGTAGCGGGACGAGGGCGCTTCTTTTTGTTAGTTGCTTCCCGTTGGGCCCTGGCTTCGGCCTTCGCCTCGGCGGAGGCGTTCCCACACTCAGACTTCCCACCAATCAGATGTGCAATCCATGCCAACTTGTCAGAACGAGTATGTCCGACAGCGGTGCAGGCTAAATGAAATGAGTTATATATTTTTAGACGTTCACTGAACGTCTTACCATCTCGGAAGGATTGCCCCTGCGTCAATATGTCGGTTATAGGAGAACCAGCATCTTCCATATACCGTTTGACACAGGCTTTGCAGTAGGTGTGGAAGTGAGTGTTATTTTGCTTCTCGCCCTTGTAGAAGTACGCCCATAGTGCGTTGGACATTGAGACGTCGCCGTCGCGACGTGCAGAAGAAAAGATGGAACAGATGGAAAATCAAAATTACATAACGACCCTCACGTGATGGCTGAAGGCCTTCACCGAAGGGCAACTCTCAGCCCGAAAATCCTGAAGGCCTTCATGAAGGCCGTCCGAAGGCCTTCACTAATAAAGGCCTTCGCCCTTCGGGCGAACACTGAGTTTGTCACGAAGTCGTGACTGCAACCATAGGCATCGCGCGAGGGTGCGTACCGTTGCAGTTGCGTCGGGGTGAGCGCAGCGGCGATCAATTGTGCCACGCGATATCATCTAGTACCTCCCACCTACGTATTCTTCTATATTATTATGCCTATCCTTCCTGTACCCCTCTGTAGCCCCAATGCTCTGATTTCTGAGGTCTGTAGGGCTTGAACTCCGATAATTGAGGGCTATACTGTATTAAATAGTTGCAGTGAGGTAGTAATGCAAATACTGCTACATATGTTGGAGATGAATGTGTAGGGAATGGCTTTACACATATCCCCTATTTTTCTCATGATTTTACGGGCATTATTGGGCCCGGAACGGACGAGTTGGGCGGGGGCGGCAGGCCTTTTGATGGGACTGATGGGACGGCGCGGAAAGGGCGCTTAGCGACGTCGCCGCCCATCTTTAATGGCGACGACCATGGGATTGATGGAGGGCGGGGCACCCGCCCTCTAATAACGATAATAGCGATAATTATCGCTAATACCGCACTATTTAACGGTAGCTATTTGGGTATTTATTGGGTGCACTCTGTATTACTTAAAGCACCTCTAGTTAGAGGGGGAGACCCAATACATCTCCCCCTCTAACTAGAGGGTTATATTGGGCTATATAGGTGCATAGCCGCCACCATACTGTCATTGCCTGTAAATGAACTGATTTCTTCCTTCGGATTTTTTCAGTCTTGTGTACCTCTGAGATATCCCACCTTCCTTTTCGATTTCTTCATTTTCCCCCAATTTCCTACCTGGACGGGGAACCTAATGAAAGGCCTCGCACAGCGGCCCTCAGGCCGTGGAAACATTTTACTGATGTGATGGCTGGGTGACTAATCCTATCTGTCGACACGTCACACGCCCGACATGGAGCACCGCCGCCTTCAGATGCAGCCCGAGCACACACCGGTAACGGTCCTCGAGGAGGACTCCGACAGCGACGAAATCAAAGAGGAATTGAAAACGGAAGACGAGGGGGAAAACAGCGATAATGAGAACGATGTGGATAAGGAGGACATCTCCAGCGGCGATGAGCGCCGAACAACAAGATCAAGGACCACCGCATCTCAGGTGAGCCCACATTGTTTGATCATCCTCATCCACTGCTCACAGTTGCCGCCGAAGAATGGACAGACGAGCACAGCGAGCGAAGACGAAGACGAAGAGCCCGAGGGCGAAGCCAGTCCGGAGGACATCATCGAAATCGTGGACTCCGATGAGGAGGAGCTGGCTGAAGCACACCGGAGGTTGAAGGCTGGTGGGCCGATTGATTTGACAGACCTATGAAAGTACTGGTAGGAGGCAGGTTCGGCTATCTTCGGCTACCTACGCACGTCGATATTGCCCCGCCTTCCTTCGCCGTCTTCGTCAGCGTGCCGTGTAAGAACCCCGTACCATCGAAAGGGGATTTTCAGCCAAATCTATGCATGCTGCACTTGCATAGACTTGGGTCAAATCCTGCTCAATTTGGCAGGGAATCGTCGTCGGAATCCTCCTCGCCATCCGACTCATCTGTAAACGAATATGTGATGTGAAAATCGTCTTCGCCGTCGAATACTGGAAGTGGTGTGGGAGCAACAAACCCGCGAGCGAGTGGGTTGGCTGGTGTCGGAGGCGTCTGACCGCGGGTATGTAGTTGAGAGGTCGTAACGACAGCCTGCTTCCCATGCGCAAATATCCACTCCAAGGTTTGATGGTGCAGGGAGTTAATGGCGCCGGGAACAAGGACCTATAAATGATTCAACTTCGAGAATGAACTATAATTGTGTACAAACCTTGGAGATTTGAATGAGAGACCGTGACGCAGACACATTGAGCCTCTTGGTATGTCCTGCATCGTCCATTATTGCGTCAAGATAACCAAGATGGTGGCCGACAATGCAGCCCTCCGCAATAGCACCCTTGAACAAGGGTTACAAGCTGGCCATCAGTCACTGCTTGTTTTTGCTGCAGGGGAATTCCGATTGAGTCGCGTTGGAGGAGCGAGATGAAAATCTGCCATTTGCAGTCAATCTCATCGCAGAGGAATTGATTTTGCGCTGCAGAAGCCGCCACAGATGACGAAAATTCGGGCACAGAAAATGCTCGACCCAGAACAATACCGGCAAGTGCATGGAGGGAAGAGGGTGACTCGTCGGTCGCACCTTTGAGCTTGGAATATTTCCCAAGCTCAATGAGGGGTGAATTTTTCGCCGCTAAGACATCCTCGAGTTCAGGAACAGAGAGGACTTGGGAGATTGTTTGAAGTGTTGCACGAATGGAATGTCCAGCTTTGATAATAGACGGATTCGTAAAGATGGCGCGGAGTGACGGCAGAAGATTTGTAGGAGACGTGAAAGCCGAAATCTAGGTCACAAAAGAATCAGGGCACACAATTTATGACACAAAAAAATGAAACATACATTGAAGATGTATATTTTATCCTTTGTTCGCGGCTGGATAGTTTTTGCATGAAGTGGGCCATCGGATCGCTGTTCGGTCTTCATTGCAAGTGCAACAAAGGAGAGCTGAGACGGCGAAATTACTGTGGCGACCTCTGCTATGATTTCGCTTGCCAAATCCTCTATTACCATTGGATCAGAGACATGGATAGCTGGAAAATTTGGAGTTCGAAGAAAGGGAGGACAATCTGTCCAATCAGTAACCGGCTCAACATCCTTGCTGAGTGAACTGTTAATAGACTCGTGGAAGCTCCATTCCGCTGCAAGAGAGATTTGAATTTTTTATCTCCGAAAAATGAAGGACATACCTTGGGGCGAGTCTGTGTATAAAACTTGAGTGGCAGAACATCGTCTCCGATGATTCTCAGAGGTTTCGTGGATGTCCTGGGAGCTCCTGGCACCGACATTCCCGGAAAGCTTCAACTTGATCTGGCCGCCAGGTGGGTGGAGCTGAATTGAAGTAGTAATAGACCACCATAGTATAGAAGGTACACCTGATAGCTCCACATAGACTACTAGTAGGCCCCAAAGTGCTAGACACCAATAGACACTAATGGTGGAAGCTCAGATTTATAAACATTGATAGCCCACTATAGAGGGTGGTCATATAGACCACCATGGACAATGATAGACATCATAGGCTAGCCCCCAGCCATGTCTATATAGCATTTCGTTTTTTCCTGATGTAACTGAAAGACCAACATAGACTGGAGGTCAGCTGGAGGTCAGATCTGCAGCCCACTATAGACCAACATAGACCATCATAAACATTGGGGGCAACTTCAAAGACCATCATAGACAATCAAAGACCAAAAAAAAAGCCGCCACTGGTACTTCATAGCATTTCAGATTTCCTGATTAGTGCGCCCGGCAGGATCTCGTACTTATCTTTTTTCCCATCATGCCGATTACGCTGCTTAGTTACGAGTACTTATGTTTACATAATACTCGTTCCTTTCATTCCTCCGAGGGGCTAAAAGTCTCCCTATTTTCCTTGTCTCCGATTTTTTAAGATAGTCTCCTTAGTGGCTGTGTCTGACTTCTTTAGTGGCTGTCCCTATACTTCGTTCACTTTTTCCTTACCCCTTTAGTGGCTGTGTGGCCTAGGGCTGTGCTGTTTTTATTTACTTCTGTCTCTTTTCCCTGGTGTAACCGAATATGGCAGGCATGACTCGGCTAAGATCGTCGCGTCCCATGCCGCTCATTCAGAGGGTACGAACATTAATAAGTCAAGTATATACCTCCTTCCAAGTCCCCCAGCAAATTTTCAATATTGCCCTGGACCTGCCTAAGTAAATACACGACCTGGTCTGCCTGGGCCTCATCGAAATCACATCAATCATTTGGGTCTTCCGGGTTTGTCTATCGCTGTACTGTATGTCCGGGTGGATTTGGGATGACCAGCTTACTAAGCGGCGTAATCGGCATGATGGGAAAAAAAAGATAAGTACGAGATCCTGCCGGGCGCAGCCACGGCCCTCTACCCCCAAGTAAGCTAGCTCTCAAGCTTTGTCTGCCGTTGCTAATTTATTTAAAGGAGGATGGTCGATCGCCATGGCTTAAATTCGCTGTTGGCTGTGCAGACGGAACATACAACACGGGTACACTCACTGGAATGGTCCGCGCACTGGTCATTAAGCAGGGACGGCGTCAACGCGGAAAAGGTGACAAGAACATGGACTATGATAGCGAGTTCGAGCATTTCTGTGACATGATGTCTTCGATTTCGCCCAATGCATACACATTCCGGAAGCAGTTCGGTGGGCCCGGGCTTCGGAGCTTGCGGTACGTTGTTCATTCTACCCTGGTTCTCTGGCAGTCAGCTCAATTCCTCATCTCTGCAGCGAGAAACGTGCCAAAATGCCGAAATTCCTCCCTGATATCTCAGCCGTTAATGTCGCTAGAGCATCTGAGGTTCTCAAGAAACTTGACTACAGTGGACCCTTATCGCTCGCCTGGGATGACACCGCCCTTGAAGCAGCGCTTTCTGTACATCAACAATCGAAGGATGTTTGTCTCATTCTCGGGAGTGTCGACGGAGCCATCACAGTCGCGGAGAATGATGACTTGGATGCTCTCTTTGCCAAGGCTCAGCTTCGAAAAGCGGACAAGGTATGTACTGATATGCATGTTGCAATGGCGTGACCTCTAATCGATATGCAGCTTCGTGTCTACCTCCTGTCTATCCCCCTCCCCAAGATACCACCGATTCTGGTTGCTGCCATTGCTCACGGATCCTCAGTTACTGCTAAGGATCTTGCAGATATGCACACCGAGCTTGCAAACGTTTTGCACGAGTATAATATTCATCCGATTTCCATGGCCTCGGATGGGGCCGAGGTGGAACGCGCAACACAGAGGATTATAGCGGACTCGGCCCCATCTTATCACATCTATACCGTTCTCAATTCCACCCCCGGATGTCAGCTACTAGAGCTCCGTATCCCTCTTTACTTCGGCAAAAATCCGACGATCATGGCCCAGGACTCCAAGCACGCTCTGAAAACTGCGCGGAATCAAATTCATACAGGAGCACGCATTCTCTGCATCAGGGAAAACCTCCTCTGATATTTTGTCCAATTTTGTTAAAAAATTTCTTGTTGCAGCAGAAGTTTTGAAATTTTGTGATATTGGGTGACTTCCCATAAGCTTAGAAAAAGGTGTCCGATTATCTGAGCTTATGGTTGCAGCCAAGACTTCATGTCAAGCCGCAAATTTGGCCTAGGACCTTGGAGATTCAGGATTAGGCATAAAAGTAGGTATAGTTAGTAGGTAAAATTTTCGTTTCAAAAAAATCTGGGTGTATCATAGCGTGGGGAAAAAAAGCGCAAAATCTCGGGCAGAAATTTCAAAATTCAGTGTACCTATTTCGCCTTCGCCTTGCCCTTTCCCTGGGTCCGAGTCAGTACCACCCCTTTCAACACTGCATCTGCCTTGGCCTTCCACTCCGCCTTTGCATCGGCCAATTCAGTTGCACGCACTCCGCGGTGCGATCGATATTTCTTCACAGCAAACTCGGCAACCGGCCCTGTGGCACCTAGCCGGTAGACACTGGCATAGCGATGTGCACGTCGATAGAATCGCCGGATGGTGGGAAGGGGGCAGAGACAAAGTCCATCATCAACGAGGTCCTTGGCTTTTTGCCAAGTTCCGTTAGAACGCTCCCGGAACCACCGCTTCACCCAAGCCCAGAAATATTCGATCGGATTCATTTCTGGGTGGAACTTGGGCAGGAAATGGCACACCATTCCGGGTGCTGCTGCAATTAGCTACAATTTGAATGAGTAATTAAATTGTCAGAAGTAAAATGAACGGCACCAGCTCGAGTTGAGACTTCTGGCCAGCAAAATCCGGTTGAAGCGAGAGCAAGCGCCGCATGCAACAATCAACAGGGTGTTCTTCCTCTTCCTCTTCCGTGTCGTTTCCATCATCACTGTGCATTTCTCGTTCCTCATCGGCCGAAGCACCGTTGAGATGAGGTTTGCGAGACTTCACAAGTTTGCACGCTCTGCAGTCACCGATCAATGTCTTACCATTGGTGTCCTTCGTATATCCTCGCTCTGCCAAAATCACCTTCATTCCTTTCGGAAGTCCCTCGAATTCTTTGTACGGGTGATTGGCGGGCAGACTCTTCTCGAAGGTCATCTTCTGTGCTTCACCTGCGTGGCCGTGCGGATTGCTGTCAGGAATTATGGTGTCGCGCATTTCTGGAACCTTCCCACCCGGGTTCACATTCATCTTGGTGGTGGTTAAGGTGTCTGGTGCAAGACTCCCGTGGGCGGACGAATTATCGAAAATCCAGTGAATGACAGCTTTGGGGAACATACGACGAGCAATAAGAATGGCGATGATGAGCTATTATTCGATTAGAATTGACAAAGAAAGTTCAATGCAGAAAGAAAAGGACTTACCTGCTCAATCATCTGCTTCATATTCCAATAGTCGTCGCCTGAGGCCTTGTTATCTGATTTGAAGGTTGTGTGGGATGTTGTATGGCTCTAAAAACACTTATTTGGATGGTGGAGGGCACATCGTCCTCTTAATTGAGGTATGGCACCCGGAGCGCGTGAACAGTGGACTTGAAGCTGTGAAATATTCCTACAGTCTAGGCCTTATATATAGGGATGGGCACGGGTCCGGGTCCGGGTATGAAACAGTCAACCCGGACCCGAACCCGGAAAACCCGGACCCAAACCCGCGGGTCTACGGGTTGTCCACGGGTCGTCGGAATTGATCGGATCATGCCTGCCGAAGCTTGCCGGCACAGTTTAACACCTTCAAAACTGAAATATGTTCACTAATTGAGGTTTTTAAATGCATCGGGTGCTTAACAAAACTTTGGAGTACCTCTCATAGCTGTGAGCCATGTCAAACTGCCTTGAAATGACTTAAATTGCACAATAAATTCAATGTTCGCAGACCCGTGGTGTACCCGAAGGGTTTCGGGTCTACTAAAATTGGAACCCATACCCGTACCCGGGCCGACCCGACCCGGAAACCCGGCGGGTTGACCCGTACCCGTGCTCAACACTACGGAGGATAAGAGTGCGTTCGGACAAAACTCGACCCGAGACTCGGAAACCCGGCGGGTTGACCCGTACCCGTGCTCAACACTACTTATATCTGTGTGCTCTATCCTCGTCATCTCTCACAAGTCCTGTATTAGGTGCGCTCAAAGTAGAATTCTGCGGCCGGTCGCAGACGCAGATGATCATGTGGCCAGTGACCGGCCGTCACTTATTTGTTCCATGACCATTTCCGGCCTAATTGATCATTTCGCGTACTTTTACATCGATAAGAGCCACTCGAGCGCGATAAAATCAGCAAAATAATCATGGACCTTCCAGCCATCTTTTCCCCCTCTTCTGCCTCACGAAATTCTCCTTTTTTTGAAGCTTCTCGAGGAGAATCCAAGTCAGAGCTCCCTCGTCCGCGGCCCACGCGATTTGGGCGAGTTTCGGGAGATTTTTGCGGCCAGACATGGATGGGCTAGTATTAAGTCGATATTATGAGTTTCCGAGGTAGATAAGGTGGTATAAAGCCCGGGGGCGATGAAGAGACAAGAGACGAGAAATTTCCGATTCACGGAGGGCTTAGGCACACACGACTAAACATCTAACAACGGTGACGGCCGGTCACTGGCCACATGATCATCTGCGTCTGCGACCGGCCGCAGAATTCTACTTTGAGCGCACCTATTCTTTGCCATTCTCGTTAATTCAGCCAGCCGTTTACCACGTTTTGCTGCAAAGTCAAACTTGGCGTCTCGAGTCTGATACAAGAGCTGCATGTTAAGCACAATTCTTGCATGTTCGGGCGACATTGACGGTTTGAAGTCATTGAGCGCATCTGGCCAAGTTATGTCTTGAGATTTAAGAGGAGAAGATTTTGTGTCTGACCATGGCTTAAACAAGGCGAGGATAACTACAGCGTACTTTGTCAGGTCGTTGTCCAAGTCATTCCGAGGAACACGGTAGCCCATCAAGACAGGGATTACGGGTGCATCCAATTTTTTCAGGCAGTGAGTCGTGTACTGGGGATGCCCTTGCTTGAAATGTAGGTATGTCTTTCGCTGAGTCTTCGACTTCGGCTTCTTCTCCTTGACATAGTTTCTTAGAATATCCCAGGCACACATTGAATTAAGCTCCGACGGCCGGTAGAACATGTCACTGAACAAGTTGGAATATCTCTTCTCTTGGGCATCCTCGTTGCATTCCTCAGTTTCAGGAGCTCGATTGAGGTTTTCTGGTGTGAGCAACATCATTCCATCGTCCTCGTCATCCGGGATTCTCATGCGTTGGGCTTCGACCGAATCTAGCGCATCATTTTCAAGCTCTTCTCTTGTCTCTGGCAGTGCATATGGCTCGGGATGATCCTCAAGGTCAACGACAAAAACATCGCGTGCAATATCTCTGAGCATAGAAGACCACCAGTGCTCCTGATATTCATCCGATGTGTAATTGTTCTTCCGACCAAGCAAAAGACTGGCTGTTTGTTGGCCTGTCAACTCTCTTTTGCCAACTAAAGTATTCGTTGTTTTGACCATCATTAACCGGGCCATTTCAGAATTGTCAATCCGTCCGTCTACATCCTGAGGAGGCTTATTCTGCAGAGTTTTTATAGAAGCACAGAGAGCGGAAAATACAACCGCAGTGTCCAACTGCAGTTTGATTGTGTAATTCCCCATGTATTCAACCATAGCCATTGCAACAGAGCCCGATGCTGTTTGCTTGAGGTCAGTATTGCATCCAAGACAAAGAGTAGCTGTCGGATTGTGGCCATTCAGACTTCCGTTTTCACAGCGTATTACAAGATCATCCTCATCGTCAAAGTGTGTATCCGCAACCAGAGGACGAGGGAGTTCAAACCTGCAATCATTATCAGGATCGAGGAGAGAGTGTATGCGGCGCGGGATATGCTTGAAGCATGTTGCATTATGTCCATGCACTAGTCCAGTATTCTCACACAGATCTCGGTGGTGTTGGTCTCTTTTCAGCTCATAGTCAGGGGAATCAGGATCTAACGGGCGACTGAGAACAGGGAGTTGCTTCGGAGTACCGTCAGCCGCAACATACGGAACGGTATCTTTCGGAAAGCTCTGGCAAATGATATCATCATACCATGCGGTAAGCTTCTGTTTGAACTCGGCATCTGAATTCATTAGTTCCTTCATATCTAAAGGTGAAGCAGGGGCACCGTCAATCCATATCAGCAAATGGAGGTGGAGTGAACCACGTATCTGCGCCTCAACAACTGCGTACCACCCTTTGACCTTCCCGAGAATCCCAATTTTTGAAACCCGTTTTGCGCCCAGAATTATATCCAAGAACTTGGTTATCATTAGGTGAAAGAACTCAGCACCGGCTACCGGATTTTCAGCCAATGTTTTCGCTCGGATGCTTGGTTCCTTCTGTGTACCATCCAGCGCGTCAAAAATCTTGTCCAGATCAATGTCTCTTCCAGCTAAGACTTGCGCAATTGGATTGTGAGAATCTGCAGGGTTAACTGTAGCAAAAAAATGGGGTAAGCCATCACATATGATTTTACTGTGCATTTGCTGCTTCATGCTGTTGACGTCCCCCACTGACCCAGGGATATGATCCGAGACATAACTGATGTATTTCATTACCTTGGCTGCTGCCTTCTCCCCTTCACTTTCGGGCTTTGCGAACGGATTTTTTTCGAGCTTAGCTTGGTAGGTATCCATACATTGGGTGTCAATCTTCTGCATTAAATCTTGTACCACTGGAAACCACGATCGATTTGTTGCAAGGCGAGATTTGAACGATGACTGCCGTCGCTGAATGATGTTGCTCATGACAAAAATGAAAGACTTATGAACCTGAAACCGTGGATCCTTCATACCTAACAAATGTTGTACATGCGGTGCGGTATCAACCTGATGAAATGGAATCTCCGGTGAAATTCTGACATTGTTGTTGTCTATCATTCCGACTCCGTATGGGAAGAGAGTGGGCCATAACCAACCGAAAACTCGAGGATTTTTTGAAGTCGACAACGGTGTATTCCCAGATGGAAACTTCACAAATCCGGTTTCTTGTTTCTTCAACTTCCGGAGAGCGTCAAGCTTTCTCTGCTGGTAAGTCGATGCAAGATTATCAACATCCACGAGCGTCGAAGAGGTGAGTTCAAAAGTATCTGTTCTCTCAAATAATTCGGCATTAGCTTGATCTGAATATGATGTATACGATGACCCTTGATTATTCGCAGAGTTGGTACGTAGAAAATCTGTAACTGCGAGCGGGCAATCGTGCATCGGGTATTCCTCTGAATTATCCAGTACAACATTTTTATCAAGGTCCGCATAAAGTGGGTTATTTTCAATCAGCCAAAACAGAGCAGTTCGAATCTTCTCGCGACGCACGAGCAGCGGCGACTTTTTCAACATGTCATGAGTGACCTCGGCGTCAGGCGATCCCACAAGAATCACACAGATTTCATCCCTCAACCTAAATAATGGAATTGGCATTGCAGATATGAAAGATGTTGTGTCCTGAGGTAGAATACAAACATTTCCCCGAGCAGCAAGCTGACCCGAGGGTCCTAGGGTGAGCTTGTACATACATCTGGTCGCTCGGGCTCGCGCGATACATTGTTCTTCCAAAAATGTGAGATCCTTGAGTTCTTCCGGAACTCGTCCTATCCAAAGGCCATTTGCATAACTGCGCAAAGGAATTGAATTAAAAGAATTTTTGCTGACAGCGGAATTGCAGAGATGACACAGTACGTATGAACCGCTAATGAGGGAGGAAGTGTCGAATGATTCAATTTTAGGCTGCCGAGACATTACCCGAAGTTCTGCAACAGCTCTATCAAGCAGTGAGATATCAAGAACATTTACAGCCCTCATTTTGGTACGACTTGCATTTTCAAATTTACCACAGAAAGAACATTCATATCGCCTCATTGACGTGTTATCAGTGCCTTGGCGAAACTCGCGAATGATCTGGTCCTTCTCATTCTGAGCTAGTACGATGGGGAATTGGGTCCCAGTTGTCTCGGCAGTCGAACGTGGACGCTTGTGAACACTGTTATCCAGGGTTGTAGACTTTCTTTTATGAGGGCTAGACCGAAGACCAAGGCTTAATTCACACTGTTGGAGCTCACTCGGCGAAAGGATTCCCGGACTCAGGCCAGCAAGTATGGCTTCGGACTTCAGAACCAAACAAGCTTCTGCACACCGATGGGCAAGAAATTCTGTGCGTAAAGCTTCTACACATTTTTGCTTTTCACCTGAATCTCTTGCAGATACTTGGAAATGACGAGCAGTCATTTTCCTCAATATGGCCAGAGGAACTCGCTGATATTCAACAAGACACCGTACAGCGGTATTTTTCTCATTGATAGTAAGAGAGACAAAGGGGTCGTGTAGTGGAGACAAAGGTTCATCAGGAGAATCAACAAGCATCATATCATCATTCGCATTTTGAACACCCCGCGTACGGGGTGCGCCACCTCGCGTACGAGATGGTTGGATGCCCCGCGTACGGGGCATCCGGGGTATTGCACCTCCCCGTGGTGTTGCGGCTCGCGTATGAGCAGCTACAACATCGACACCTCGCGTACGAGGCATCAATGAGGGCGGGGTCGTTCCTCGGAAGACCGGTGCAACAGCGAGTGTAGCTGGGATGAAATTGTTTGGTCAGAATACTGCCAGACATAGGTTACAACGTACCAATAGATGATAATTGTCAGGATTCCGTGGCGCCGATGGTCGAAACTGGGGGGTGACGAAGATCAAGTGCCGCACCAGAACCTAGATGCGCTACAAGTTCAGGTGCAGAGGACCTAACAAAGTTGAACCAGTCCAAGCCAAGCACCAGGTCAGAAGGTAGAGAAGCAGCCACAGGAACGCTGTTCAAGGACATAGACATGACGCCGACATCGCACGGAAGCGTCAGAAGCCCAGAGACTTGTGACTTTTGTGTACGGAGCCCAGAATTAAGCACCCAATCCAGAGAAACACGAGAGGTTGCGGCATGGCCGTCAAACCTAGGAGATACGGGAACGTTGCAAAAGGTAGCCAGAGAGGACATGGAGGCAGTGTTGTGCAGTCAATTGACTTGGTCAAAAAGTCAATTGACCGGTCAAAAGTCAAGGTTGACCAGTCATTTTGACTCGACTTGACAGCGGGTTGACGGGTGACATAATACATATCTATCATCCACGTCGGGGGTGGCCGGGCAGCCAAAATAACGTAGATACGGTCCCTATTCAACGAGGATTGACTCAGTAATATCGTCTACATCCACCGTTTCTTCCTCTGCCTCCCCCTCCGCATCAAAATCTAGCAATTCATACAGGTCCATCTCTTCATCCAGTGTCATTCCCCGCGAGGTTTCGAAGCGGTTTGTCCAATGCTTGTTCGTGTAATCAAAAAGGTCAGAAAGGAGAACGGGCTCGAAGGTGTGATGGTGAGTGAGGGGAACCTGCAGTTCCATGTCATCGTAGTCATCTAGGAGGTCGTCATCCACGGCAAGCTCTTGACAGTCTTCAATAAATTTTCGGAAGGCAGACTTGATGGTATTCTGCGAACGAGCTGCTGATATGAGAGATTGGCGACAAAGGTGAGAAAGGGATTCACCAGCTGGGATCTGAATTCCGGTGTCTTCGTCCTCACTAGGGGCAGGACGAGGCATTTGCGCAGAGGATCGAGGTGGTGCTGCTGTGGCTTGATCCTGATTACGCCGTGCTTCAAACCGCCGACGAAGGCGGGCGCTTCCGCCTTTGCGCAGATGCTGATCTCGGATATGCATTTTGTACTCCGCCAAGTCTGTCAACGTTCCAGGTGCCATGCGATTTCGAAGCTTTGTTAGTATGAGGCCGAACTGGCTGAATAAACGTTCACAAGAAGCAGAATTCGCAGTAATTGAGAGAATATGGCGTGCCAAGCGGACAAGGGGACATGGAGGGACCCCAGGAAAACCACACTGATCCAATGCATCCAGAGGATCGAGGTCAATATTCTTTAAAATACTGTCAGTGCCATCGAGTGTAAATAGTAACAGCTTACTTGATTTGCCCGCCTCCTCTCAATTTCACTGGTGCAGTAGCTCTGGAGCCCAGCAAAGAATCCCGTCCCATCAAAGTACTCTCGGGAATTCTTTCGCAAGTCAGGAGGTGCAGGCTGCTTGAAAAATCGACTCCACAGCCTTTCAAAAGTGAGGTCGATCCCGGCACGATTGAGAATTGGGAGGTGGGAAAAGGGAGAATTTTTGAAGTATGGGTTGAGCAGCACTGCTGCAATGAATACCTCCTGTTCTCTGCCCGCATTCTTCCAGCGCTTCTCCAGACTATCGAGCACAGCACGGACTCCGCTGTCTTCTTCGTCTATATAAAATCCCGAGCCGTCCTCATGGAGGAAAACCTACAAGTGGCAGCGTCAGATATAATACGGGAAAAGATCAAAAATCGCAGACTTTATACTTCGCATAAAGAAGCCCGAACGCCAACAGAACCGTATCAAGCGAACAAAATGCCGACTGCACCACATTGCAGGCAACTGCAAGCGGGTTGAGGTGACGGACCATTCTGGGTCATTGAATTAAAATGCGAGGTTTACATGTAGGGAGTGAGAGAGAAAAGCTAACTGCGAAATCGCCCTCCAAAATGAAGGATCTCTCACTATCGCGACCATTGCCAAACATTTCTCTCGGGCCTTCCTGTCACCTCGGACAAAATTGCGCTCATTCGGAGGCAGCTAAATAACCGGGTCAGACAGTCAACTTCGGTGGAAGCGGAGCAGACTCGCCTTCATCTCTTTCTCAATAACTGCGGTGAGTGCAGATTGTACTTGCTGCAACCGGCGAAAGGCTTGATAATGAGCAGTCCAGCGAGTTATAACAGCCCGGATGATGGCCGAAGGTCTCTCGCCGAGACCCTCCTGAGCCTCGCGAATCAAAGCCAGGACCAGTGTTTTGGACCGGAGCCACGAAATAAGCTCCACCGCTTTGTCAACGAACACCATGTACACGGTGTTGGCTTTGAAGTAGTCTCCGACTATCAAATTTATCTACGGAGATCAGTAGTATTTTTTAATAACCAGCAGGACACAACGGACTTGGTGGGAATAGCAGTCAAGAACTACAATCGATGGATGTCCTCTTGCAAACAAGATCCGAGCCTTGCGCGACTCTCCCGACGCATCTGTTGTTACCGCCACAACAACAACCTTCCACTCATCGGAAAGTGTCTTGAAGACAGCCTCGAGTTGAACGACATAATTCTCAGCAGTCTTCCTTTCTGCTGAATCCTGGAAGACCTTTATGGTATGAAGCTGCGGAGAGACATGATGAGTTCGAGAATAAATGCAGAAACAATCTCACAGTGCGCTCGACCGTAGCCATAAATGCATTCAAATGATGGTGGTTAATGCCCGTCCACCCGTCACCTTGTATTGTCGCATTCTTGCCAGTCAAGTTACTTTGGACGTCCTCACGAACTTTCTTGATGGCCTTCGGTAGAAGACGACGAGTAATTGTTGTGCGACCAATCGGTCGAGCCTGAAAATTTGAACTGTGAGAAAATCCGAGAACGGTGACTAAAACCCACCTGCGGTATGAGTTCGGCACAAAATTCCACCCATTCCGGGTTCTCAACCCAAGCAAAAGGGAGATTAGCTGAAACAGTAAGACGCAGGACCATTTCCTCAAAAAATGCCTGCTGGTTTGCATCCCATGGCGCAGGGGAAAATGAAGCGGACACAGGGCGTGAGCGTGAGCGCGACTGGGATATGCGACTACTTTGACTCGCCACCGCAGAAGCGGAGTCAGAAGGTGCAAGCGATACAACAGAGGACGAACGATGAAGACCATGCAAATCTGCTGGGAAGGGACCATGATGCAAATCTGCTGGGAAGGCGAAATCATCTGTCCTTCCGAAGACGTTGAAAGAGTCCCCGGATGGCAATGAGGAACTGCGCGTTTCCAGATGAAGCATGGGCGGAGCATCGCCTACACGATGATCATGCGCACTTGTGGGATATGGAGCTTGAGCAAATAAACTGTAAGTTAGAGTCGTTGAAACTACGAGCGACAAGCTCGCACCAGCAAGACGGCCACCACGCTTGCTCGGAGATGAGAATCCCGTGCCCGCATTGTTGGGATTTTGAGACGCTCTTTCTCGAACTGCCTGAGGGACAAGTGTGCAGTTCTTGAGGTGATTGAGCATCGTTACGGTGTTCCCGATCATCCAGCCCTGCCTCAAAGTATGGGGCTTGGACCAGACTGCCAGTGATTGTCACCACAGAAATTAAATGGAAAGGATAGACATACGCGTAGCAGCAATCTCGCCATCGGTCCGTGCCTCAGCACCATTAGCACGGTCGATATCCCGTACATCCCGAATGTCGGCTTCAAGGTGAGCCTTGCAATAAACTTTGGGCTTGTCTCCCCGCCTACCACGATCCCTGACCGCTTTGACTTTGCTGGATGCGTCGGGGTGTTGAACAAGATAGGTCCAGTACCAGGCTGAAGTTGCTTCTTTGCCAGACATGTGCAGTTGGATGCGAGCAACGACTCAGAGCGCCGGGAGAGCAGTTTATAAAGTAATCTATTCTCCGAGGTTCTACTGCGAATTTTCCGAGTATTTTAACGGGAGAGAATGAACAGAGGTTGTTCCAGATGTTATCCCGTGTAGATAGAGTCATGAGATGATGTATTACCGGTATTTCGACGAAGATATCGGTATTTCGACGAAGATATCACAGAGCTTCCCGATTGAGCAAATATTGATCCGATCACACGAGTCAAGTCATTTTGACCAGTCATTGACTTTTTGACCGAGTCCAGTCAAAACCGGGTTTGACCCGGTCAAAAAGTCATTGACTGCTCAACACTGACCCAGGGGAACTTGGATTTGGCCCCATTTTCTGCTACATGTACAAACAAGATTTAGTCACGCACTATTGGTCATCTCAGAAAAGAAAATGAAATAAATAGAGGGAAAACAACTTGGGGCAATAGATAGAAAAAACACGGATATAAAGATATGTCATTGTCAACTTCCCGCCCGACTTGAATCCTTGTGCGTGATGCCTTGAACAGAGACTCTTGTTCAATTTTCTACTATTAGTCATTTCTGCTTTATGTTCGGCACAGTATCCGCAGTATCCGTTACCGTCGGACGCGGACATCAATCACCTTGCCACCTACTCCAGTAGTAGAAGGACTGGACTCGGCAGGAGCCGAAGAGAAAAAGCTAGTGTAGAAAAACAAAAAATACGTATCTTGGAGAATCAGAATCGGTTACGTAACTTAAAGAATCGGAAAATGGACAAGAAGAATAAACTCTGGAGCGAGTTTAAGATTCAATTCAAAAAGGCCCCTGGAACCCAAACCAGTGCAACAAATAGTGCGACGAAAAAGGGTGACGATGTCACGGAGGCTCAATCCTCGAAAGAGGAGGTAGCGCCTACGGAGAAGACGGGGAAGACGATTGATGTGCCGGCCGGCCTGACAGGATTGAAGGCGGCCAAGTGGTTATCCCACAAGGCAATCAAGAAACAGAAAGGAGACAAGCTCGCGGAGGAGATGAAGGAAATCCAGAGGCAGTGGTGTTTAACGATCCCAGTACCCGCTGTAGCAGACTTTGTGATACTTTCTCGAGCTGTTTTCTAGAGGTGATGACTGGTGCCAGTTGAGGTTGTATTCCAGTCAAGGGCTCATCCTCATCGAACCTGACATGTCTCGAGGTTATAATTTCACCATAAGTTCCATCTTTGTTGACCACCAGCAGATCATATGCTTTGCTGTTTTCATGATAGCCAACAAATACACAGCGCTTTGCTTTGTCTCCAAACTTCTGTTTGTGACGCTTCTCCTTTGGAATGAGTGGGTATGCCCGACATCCAAAGCGATGCATGTGATGAATATTCACCGGCCGATCAAAGAGTTTCTCATGGGGGATACGGAATTTCTGTGCAGAGGCAGGAGTACGATTAATGGTGTAGGCAGCGGCACGTAAGGCCAAGGTCCAGAATTCACGAGGCAGCCGGGAATCAATCAACATAGTGGTTGCTCGTGTAACAAGGGTTTGTTGCATTCGTTCAGCAATTCCATCCTGCTCAGGTGTATATGGTGCAGTGACTTCATGGATGATTCCCAGTCTTTTGAATTCTGCCTCCATCTGCTTCGATGTGTATTCACCACCACTATCTGTGCGGAAAAAGCGAGTCCATCCTGCACCAAATTCCCAGTTTGCAATATGTATCTGAGGCATGCCAGTTGGAATTGTCCCCCGTGCCTGTGCATATGTTGCCTGGGGGGTTTTTTTTTTTGAGGGCTTCTCATATGATGTTTTGAGATTCTGAGAGCACCACAGCCCAGAAGTTGTACACCGCAATATTCTGCAAAATGCCCGAATCAATTACTGTGCTTTTACAGCAGGCCAATCTGCAAAAGATTCTGTTTCTGTAGCAGGAGAGCTGACTTTTGACATTGGCTCCACCGGCGCCCAATCCCCGAGTGAAATCTGGCATCTGCAAGCAAATCAGACCCATTTCTGATGGGGGAATGTACCGTGAACTGGTGCTGCTGGCTGACAGTCTCTGTCTGCAGAAGGTTCTGTTTCTGTGGCCGGAGGGCTGACTTTTGACATTGCCTGCACCAGTGCATCAGCCTTTTGACATTTTGATTGTGGCGTTTCACGTGTTTTTTCGCGTTTTCGCGTTGTTCACCAAAATCTTTGGCGCTCCCCTGGGTGGTGCAGATGACAGATGGGTCCCAAAGTGCATATAATTGTTAGTGTCATACTCCTGGAGATTTACCAACTTCTGGTAGTACTCCATCTCTTGCGTCTCGTGCAGCGATAACCTCGATACCTTTACACGTTCCAATGGCCTCCTCACCGCCGCCAACAATCTTGCTCTCGCCAAGCTCTTCTCCGACCACGCTCACTCCGTCGGTCTCGCTGTCGCTCAAAAGAACACTGGTGAAGAACTTGTATCGAGTGGGAAATCGACTGCTGGGTTCGACTTTGCTGTGGCGGAGGAATGCCAGGAGTTTGAGGAATGCGATTCCTACACGGACGTTTATGGCAATAATGTGATCGAGATTGAGTATACTGACAATGGGATCTCGGCCTGGAATGCTGCGTGCCAGGCCAGGGGATCAGTCATTTCGGTCATTTACCGTGACCGGGACATCGTACCTGCTGGCTCGAGAGGTTATCACTACCAAGAATGCTAAGTGTCTGTAGTAACCTGAATCTATGTTACCATCTAGTTTACCATGTTTACGATACACTGCCTCTGCCAATACATGACCTTCGAGGTGGCTCGTTCATTGAATTTGAGTCAGTAAGACTACATATTCGCGCTCAAACTCTCGGATCGTTCCGGTCCGGGGTTGAACGTTGAACCCTGGTCTTTGTGCTCTGTTCAAGATCTGCCCGAGTTGTGTCTCCCATCTGCGACGAGTTTTTTTTGTTTTTCCTGCTTCAAGGCCCGAAAATGAACCCCAAATGAACTCCCCAATCACTCTCGATCGTGGTTTGTTTAGCACTTCTTCCTGCCCGATCGCTTGCCTAAAAATTGATTTTCTCTTTCGGAATTTTTATATCCCTCTAGTGACGGAGGATGAGGCATGGTATGCCAACCAGGTGAGTCCTTTGTAAAGTCATGATCTTCCTTCCACCGACAGTCTTATATACCCATGTCTACATGTCAAATTTTATGATTTGCCAGTGACTACGTGTGAAATGAGATTCAACAGCGCGACTCAGAGGCATGCAGAGCAAGATATTTGAACAGAGAGAATGAAACGACCGAGCGACGGAGAATTCACTGAAGTCATTCAAACTCCGCAGATTCTCCTGATCGGGGATGCACCAGGTCTGTGCACGCGAATGGCGTGATTTGATGGAACAGTTGGTTTGCCTTCGTCTCTCTCTCTCTCCACCAACGAATTGTGGTTTTTTCACGGAGAACACGAGCAGTAGCGGAAGGTCCTGGAGCGGTTCCTGAAGCCACCGAACTGGCAGCCGCTGGCAGTTGGCTCGTTCTACTGAAGGTAATCGTTGTGATTTTCTTGCGTTTGCGGGATCGGGCTTTTAACAATTTACTTGTCGGCACTCGTACAAGCTCGTACCAAGGGGGTCCAGAAAATAAAATTTTGGAACATAGGCCGATTTGGACCCAAAATGGGGTCCGGCAATCTGGATCTGAAGTCCAAATGTTCGCCCAGCCAGCGGTTAACGAGATATGGGCACATTTAGATGATCTTACCGGGCTTTACTCAGCAGGACGTAGCTGCTTTGGAACAGCCTGTACCTGTTTCCGACACCCTTTCCATCGATATGAGCTCTGACTCAGAGCCCGGGGACTCCTCCCTCAGCTTCTCACTCATCTCTGACCTCTCTAGCAGCTTGGACTCCGCTGACAGCTGCCACGACTGGTCAGATCTCCTTGGATCGGACTGGCGACTCGGAGAATCTTCCTCAGATTCTTCGACATCCTCTACTGGCTCCAGCAGTGACGAAGACGACAATATGCTGGAGCTGCACCCAGCTGGATATCACGATTCCGATGATGACAGTTCGGCCGGTGGGAGCAGCTCTGCCTCTGACTCGGGCGGCGACGGTGTGGAAGTGCCATTAGGCACGCTCATCGCTAGTGCATCTCTGTCCATTATGCGTGTGTTCCCACGCGGGCATTAACAGCCACTCGCTCACCATTCCTCTCATCTATTCCATTCCCACTCACTATCCTCTCTCCCATCAGTTATTCCTTCTATCTAGGTCCCCGTTCACTTCACCACCACGATTACGCTCGCACGACACGTCAACGCGCGCACCATCACCACACGTGATCGCGCCTCGTTTTCGCTCTCACACATCAAAAGCATCGTTGGAAGCGCATCGCGCCCAGGTCCCGTACGATACCCGGTTTCCCTCATTCTCGATAAGCATTCTTATAACCTCCATGCCTCACATCTATCCTATTTACTGAACTACACTCTCCCTAACCCCATCTTTAGGCCAACAGCGACATCGCATCTGAAGAACGCGCGGTTGACTCGGTGTGCGCCGGGGATTGACTCGCCAGAGGATTGGTCATCCCCATGACCTCAGCGGCCCAAGCTCCGTGCGCGTTTGCAACGGTGCTCGCCACAATTGTTGCGCTCTTACAGACTGGTAACAAGTCTAAGGTCCAATGGATCGCACGAAAACGAGGGCCAGCGGCCCCACCGTGACGGCGATTATCAAAAATAACCCCCAATGTGAGACCAGCGCTTTCTTGGCCGCGATTCGGATGTGTCTCTCAAGCTCCATTTCTAAAATGGCTTACAAATGCTCTTGCTCTAGAGATATAATTAGCTCGCTCGTTCCGAGTCAATCGCTGCACTCCAGAGAATCCACATACCTTTCCGTTGAACTTGAAGACTGGCCACTCTCGCTACAAGAGTCTGAATAGTCCCAGTCTGCGCATCATAGTTCATTGTATAAGGAGGTGGCGGAGATACCAGTCTCCGAGGTAGACCAGTAACTTGGTCTGTCTATGAATTCTGTCGATAGATAGACCAGTAACTTGGTCTGTCTATGAATTCTGTCGTGTCTATCGACAGGTTCGCCTTCATAGACAGGATGGATTCGAGCCTATCTCCGAGGGACCGCAACTGGTTCGTGCATTCCAGGCCCGGTAAAGCGGACACGTCTGCGAGTGTCATCTGATTTGGATTTTAAGCCACCGAAACTGAATAAAAGTACGTCGCTTCACTTTCAAGTTGGAAGTTACCTTCCAGCTTTGCTACCACCACTAACATCTACAGTGGCGGCCGTCTGAGCTCATTTATGGGTCGAATCTCTTCAAATAAAATTGTGACATGATCTTTGAGTGGGTAGAGGGCCGTGGCTGCGCCCGGCAGGATCTCGTACTTATCTTTTTTCCCATCATGCCGATTACGCCGCTTAGTAAGCTGGTCATCCCAAATCCACCCGGACATACAGTGATACACGACAAACCCGGAAGACCCAAATGATTGATGTGATTTCGATGAGGCCCAGGCAGACCAGGCCATGTATTTACTTCGGCAGGCCCAGGGCAATATTGGAAATTTGCTGGGGGACTTGGAAGGAGGTATATACTAGACTTATTAATGTTCGTACCCTCTGAATGAGCGGCATGGGACGCGACGATCTTAGCCGAGTCATGCCTGCCATATTCGGTTACACCAGGGAAAAGAGACAGAAGTAAATAAAAACAGCACAGCCCTAGGCTACACAGCCACTAAAGGGGTAAGGAAAAAGTGAATGAAGTATAGGGACAGCCACTAAAGAAGTCAGACACAGCCACTAAGGAGACTATCTTAAAAAATCGGAGACAAGGAAAATAGGGAGACTTTTAGCCCCTCGGAGGAATGAAAGGAACGAGTATTATGTAAACATAAGTACTCGTAATTCAAACTCCGCAGATCCGCCTGATCGGGGATGCACCAGGTCCGTGCGCGCGAATGGCGTGATTTGATGGAACGGTTGGTTTGCCTTCGTCTCTCTCTCTCTCCACACCCCACCGCAGGCCTCTTCGAGGCAGGTGCTGAACCTATACAAGAGGGAGGCAACAGGTCTACTACGACAGAATTAAATATGGAACAATCATCTCAAAAATGTGCATGCGGTACAAAACACACGGTCCAAATACCTGTTCTCAGACGATGAGTGTTCTAAATCAATTCGTTATGCATCGAGAACTTACTCGTAATGAATCGACCAATGGAGTGCTCATAATTTAGGGCCAACTCGTCCGTCTTATCCTCTGTCGGTGCACCTGGGTCCGTTCCAAGATTGAACGCTCGAGTCCTTGAGAACAATAGGATGACTTACCCATTTTTTGTGGTGAGAAGTTTCACCTCGCCTTCCGGAATTACATCATAGAACCACGACAGCCGCTCACGGGAATAAGCTTTTGTTTCTGCGGCTTTGAGCTCTGTGCGTCTGAGCTCTTCTCGGAGTTCTTGCGAGATGTGGTTTTGAATACGATCGAGTCGGAAGGGTCGGAGGATGCAGAGGCCTTCGAAAGTGCGCACCCGCGAGAGCATTACATATGCACTCTGAATACTGGGGCAACTTGCTAGGTCTATGCAGCAGACATGCAGGGAACGGCCTTGTGCATTGTGGGATGTAAAAGCGAAGGCCGGAATCAGAGGGAGTTGGGAACGAGTGGCGTGGTAAATCTTCTCAGATCCCTCCAGGCGGAAGTGAATTTGACTGGTGCATGTTTTCAGCGTAACCCGATGCGGATGTAGAGCATCCGGATTGCTGTTTCTGTAGGCCCTGAAGTCGACCTCCGCCGAGATCGCATAGCGGCGACCTTCAACCTCCTCATAGACGATAGAGATGAGTGTTCCTGGGCTCCCATTGGAGATTCCCAGCTCGGTTGCAATGTTCTCCGTGCAGAAGACCGGCATGCCGGGCACGAACGGAACCTTGCCGCCGAGATCATTGGCCTCTTTCACAGGTATTGACCAAGCAACTTCAGCGGCCAAGCTGCTAAGCTGCCGCTTCTTCCTCCCGCGCCCCCTGGTGTCCTTGGCATGGTACAAATGGTACTCTTGCCCTGTCGCGATCGCAAAAGCCTCAGCAGTGCAATTATTATGATAGTCCCGAGCGACGTTGGTATACACAATGAGTGGGCACGCGCGTTCCGGTTCGTTGATCCACCTTTGAACATCGGTGAGACTTTTTGTTTCTGCACTACATCCCTCGTTCGATAACACATATTTGTCCAGAATGGCTTTATCTTCAGCAGTACACAGGCCCTTCCGCAATCGTTTGAGTATTCCAATTAAGACGGGGTCTTTTTGCCGCATGATCTCCTCGGGTACAACGACATGCTTTACTTGGTGCCAGACTTGAATTCCTTTCACATCCTGGCGGATATTTTCATGTAAGTCATTCAAATCATCATTGAAATGGCATTGCACGAGCTCGTTGGAGAACAAAGACCTCCCTTGAGGCGGAGGAAGTTGGCAGGGATCCCCGCATGTTGCCCAATTTAACCCGCCGCATATTTCTTCGGTCATTCCTTTTCCCATACACAGATATTCAGAGAGGCGGGCTAAGTCATTCGCATTTAGGAAATAGACTTCATCCAGAATGAGAGTTTCGAGGTGAGCGATCCGTTCTTCAAGATTGGTGCGGATACTCGGAGTGGATTTCATCTTGGCAGGTGAAACTCGTAGGCTTGCTTCCGAATGAATAGTGCAGCCTCCAATATCACTAGCAACAACACCGGTTGGAGCTGTAAGCCGTAAATGCTCTGGATGTCCAAATGCCTCATAGAAATCATCCAAGCTCGAAAAATAACGGATTTCCCAGTTCCACCCGGTCCGGTGCACAGAAGTGTCATCGGTGAATCTTTTCTCCCTTGTTCCAATTCAAGACCAATCTTGTCTGCTAACAGGAGGAATGCCCGAGTTTGCTCATCGTTAAGGGAGTGTTTAATGATCAAGGAGAAACATAATCGCTGATAGGGGCGTAAAGATGACCATGGTGAGCTCCTGCTTGACTTGAGGGAACGTCGTTCATATAATTCTTGAGCTCTTTTGGCCTCCTCTTCCAACGTTGTACAGATGGCATGTGCAATTCTTTCAGACGGTCGACGAAGATTCAGGGCATTCCTGTGATTTTCTTCGACAGTCTTGAGACGACGCTTTATGAGCGAGTTTTTCTCGTCAAGAAGATTCTTGCTTGCAATATTCGCATTGATCATATCGTCCTCATCACCAATTCGAACTCGCTGTCCAAAACGGGCTTGTATCTCCTGGCTCGGTGAATTTTTGACAAGGTAAAACCCTCCTTCTTCTGCTTCTGAAATTATATTTTTCGCATCTCGTGAGGCTCTTGTGTCTCTGGCAACATTATATTCATCAATATCCACAGCAGCCTGCATTGCATTTTCCCAAACAGGGTCGTAATCGTCATCTCCCTCTTCGTCATCCAAACGCATTCCAGAGTCTCGTGCCTTTCTCATGAGCTCTCCGAGTCGCTTCTTGCGTTTAGCAGCAAAGTCAAATTTTGCGTCCCGCGTTTGGTACAATAGTTGCATGTTGAGTGTAATCCGAACATGTTCTGGAGACATGATCATTTTGAACTTGTGAAATGCTTCTTCCCAGGACATATCGGGAGATTTGAGAGGAGATGATTTGGTGTTTGACCACGGTTTGAACAAGGTAAGAATGACAACGGTATACTTCAAATTGTCATTTTCGGAGTCATTCCTAGGCACATGATATCCCTTTAACACCGGAATCACGGGTTCATCGAGTTTCTTCAAGCAATGCGTAGTATGCTGAGGATGTCCGGGCTTGAATTTGAGATACGTCCTTCGTTGGGTCCGTGATTTCGGCTTTCTCTCCTTGACATAATTTCTGAACATATCCCAGGCACAAGTTGACTCCAATTCCGAAGGCCGGTAATAGATATCATCAAACAACCTTGAGTATTTTTTCTCTCGCTCGTCCCCATCCCGGAAGTCTGGCTCTCGGTCCAAATTGTCAGCTGAGAGGAAAATCAAGGAATCATCTTCGTCCTCGGGAATGATCATTTGTTGGGGCAGCTCAGACTCCGTGGTATCTCGATCTTCGTTAGACACATCAAAATCCGCATCTGAAGTTTCCCGTTGCAGCTCAAGTGAAAAAACGTCGCGGGCAATGTCTCTCAACATAGAAGACCACCAGTAAACTTGGTAATCATCTGATGTATAATGATTCTTCCGACCAAGTAAAAAACTTGCAACTTGTTGACCGGTGAGTTCGCGTTTCCCAACCAACGTATTTGTCGCTTTCACCATCATTAAGCGGCTCATTTCGGAGCTGTCAACATTCCCATCGATATCCATCGGTGGATTTTCTTGCAAGCCTTTGATTGAAGCACAGAGAGCCGAGAAGACTATGGAAGTATCCAGCTGCAACTTTATGGTGTAATTTGCCATGTACTCGACCATGGCCATTGCAACGGGCCCAGAGGCAGTTTGTTTGAGGTCAGTGTTGCATCCAAGGCAAAGTGTAGCTGTCGGATTATGCCCATTCAAATGGCCGTTCTCACATCTAATGACAAGATCGCCATCTTCGTCGAAATGTGTCTCAGGAACGAGAGGCCTGGGAAGTTGGAAACGACAGTCATTATCTGGGTCCAAGAGTGCGTGAATTCGACGAGGGATGTGTTTGAAGCACGTTGCATTGTGCTCATGAACCAAGCCGGTGGTCTCACATAGATTCCGGTGCTGCTGAGCCCGTTTGAGATCATAGTCTGGAGAATCTGGATTCAACGGGCGGCTCAAAACTGGTAGCTGCTTGGGAGTACCTTCGATGGGAACGTAAGGAACTGTGTCTTTCGGAAAGCTCTGACAAATTAAGTTGTCATACCATGCAGTCAATTTCTGCTTAAATTCGGGATCAGAGTTATTCTTTCTTTCATATCCAGGGGTGAAGCAGGTGCTCCCTCAGTCCAGATGAGAAGATGTCCGTGAAGAGATCCTCTGACGCGAGCTTCAACTGCAGCATACCATCCTTTAACTTTACCAAGGATCCCGATCTTCGAGGCTCTCTTTGTACCGAGGATTATCTCAAAGAATTTAGAAATCATCAAGTGAAAAAACTGAGCTCCAGCAACCGGGTTTTCGGCCAAGGTTTTTGCCCGAGTACTTGGTTCCTTTGCAACATCGTCCAAGGAATCGAATATCTTGTCCAGATCAATTTGCCTTCCAGCTAGAACTTGGGCAATGGGATTATGGGAATCTGCAAAATTGACCGTGGCAAAGAAATGGGGCAATCCATCGCACGCGATTTTGCTATGACACTCTTGCTTCATATTGGCGACGTCTCCAACTGAGCCTGGAATATGATCAGAGACATAGTTGAGGTACTTCATCATATCTGCTGCGGCTTTCTCGCCTTCGGTTTCTGGTTTCGCAAATGAATTTTTATCCAGCTTGGCTTGGTAGGAATCCATCGATCCTCGGTCGAGTTTCTGCATCAGCCCGTGTATCTTCGGAAACCAAGACCGGTTGACTGCAAGACGGGATTTGAAAGAAGACTGGCGCCGCTGTATGATGTTACTCATAACAAAAATGAAAGATTTATGGACTTGGAAACGATTATCGGCAATGCTCAGCAAGTGTTGAACATGAGGCCGTGTGTCAAGCTCGCGAAATCCGATGTCTGTGCTCAACCTGACATTATTGTTGTCAACCATTCCGACCCCATAAGGGAAAAGAGTTGGAAACAGCCATCCGAATACTCTAGGATTTTTAGAAGTTGACAATGGCGTGCCTCCAGATGGAAATTTGACAAATCCCGATTCTTGCTTCTTCAACTTTCGCAGTGCTTCCAGTTTACGTTGCCTGTAAGTTGACCGTAGATTGTCTACATCCACAAGCGTCGTAGCAGTGAGCTCGAATGTATTGGACCCTTCGAATGACTCAGAATTTGCTTGATCAGAATACGACGTATATGAGGATCCTTGTTTATTTGCGGAATTTATTCGAAGAAAATCAGTTGTTGCGAGTGGACAATCATGCTCCGGATACTCCTCTAGATTATGAACCACTGAGTCCTTGTCGAGGTCAGAATACAGTGGATTATTCTCGATGAGCCAAAATAGAGCTCTCCGAATGCATTCCCGACGAACCAGGAGTGGAGACTTCCTCAGCATATCGTGGGTGACTTCAGTGTCTGGAGAGCCAACGAGAATAACACATATCTCATCTCTGATCCTGAACAACGGAGCAGGCATGGCAGACACAAATGAACTGGAGTCCTGAGGTAGAATGCAAACATTTCCGCGAGCAGCCATTTGGCCAGAAGGGCCGATCGAGAGTTTGTACATACATTTCGTCGCTCGGGCGCGCGCAATGCATTGTTCTTCCAAGAACGTCAAACAACGAAGTTCATCCGGAACATCGCCAATCCAAAGTCCATTGGCGTAACTGCGAACAGGAATCGAGCGAAACGAATCCTTGACTACAGATGAAAGACATAAATGACAAAGAACATATGTATTATGAAAAATAGACTCCGGTCTGAAACACTGGATTTGCGGCTGACGACAAAGATCGCGCAGCACTTGGACCGCTCTTTGAAGAAGCGAGATATCCAAAGAGTCCACTGATTTCATTTTAACTTCATTTGCAGCCTCGAATTTACCACAGAATGAGCATTCATACCGCTTCAACGAATTAGCGTTGGTCGACTCACGCCATTCACGAACAATTTGATCTTTCTCGCTCTGAGGCAGTATAATTGGGAAAGTAATACCAGCTGCAGACGTCTCAAAGGACAGCCGGGGAACCTTGTTAGTATTGCCAAGTAGGAGAGGGGCTTTTCTTTTCTTGGACTTGGACCGAGGATAGAGAATCATTGCACACTCTTGAACTTCAGCATGTGAAAGGGACATCGGACTAAACCCGGCCTCCGTAGCTTCAGACATGAGTATCAGACATGTTTCTGTACATTGATGGGCAAGAAAATCATATCCTTGTGAAAGTGGAATGGGTACCAATGTTTTGGTGTGGATGAATGGTGATTGAGGGAATTCGTGTTCCAGGAAAGTTGTAGAGAATTTAACCCCAGCCTTTGGCCAGAATAAATATTTTCCTCGGAGTCACATGGAGGTGGGAACACCAACCTCAAAATCATTGTCCCTCACTTGTGAAAGTGGAATGGGTACCGATGTTTTGGCGTGGATGAATGGTGATTGATGGAATTCATGTTCCAGGAAAGTTACACTGGCGGATACAGGCTGAACCACCTCTTTGTTCGAGCCTACCGATGCTGGTGGCCATTGCAACGATGACGATGACGGCGAAGGGAGCTGTGAAGGGAGCTGCGATGCAGAGAACGAGACACCAGCAAATTGCGCCATATCAGGGTCAGTACTGGTCCAATCTCCAGGCTTCCAGTGGCAAATCGATTCAGAAAAATTGCGCTGTACAATGCACCTGACTCGGGCCAGATTGAGGCAAAACTGTGTGCACAGGGCTCAGCAATCCAATTTGCACGATTCAATCAATCAGGCTCGAGGAGTCAGTCTGCATTATATCGTGACCAGTCTGTGCTCTACAGTGTTCTATTACGGTGGGCTTATTGCCATAGATCAGACTGGTTACGAGTCTAGTTGACATTTAACATTTATCTGTTCTTATCAGGTCCATCCGGGTGCTGGACCACGAACACCGGATGTGTTTCCCATAACGGCTAGGAATGAAGACAACTACGATGCGGTGGCCAAGGCGGGGTCTTTCGCGCGAATCACCTGCGCATGGCCGATTTGACGAGGAACACGGCGGGGATGGTGCATCATGCCAGCACGCCCGCGGGTCAGACCGCCTACCAGCTCCAGGTGCAGGCGTGGGCGGCAGCGAATCCGACGAAGTACCAAGGTGGAGACGAGTACGCGCCATACCCGCTAACGCCCGGGACCGAGGCTGTAGGCACCGGGGAGTGTTTCGACTGCGGCGCACGCCACTTCAAGGACGCCCCCCACACCCGCGCTATCGTCGACGTCAAGGAGACATTCTACCGCCGCGTCGCAAACCGCATCATTCGCGACGACCGCGACGCTACCAACATGGCCAATGCCGCGGGCCTCCCTGCTAACGTCCACCTCGTGCACGTCGAGGCTACCGACGACTATCCGGCCCATTGGGTTTCAGCGGACACGTACGGACAGGGAAATGGGGACGGACCCGAGGTTTAGTCGAAAACCGTCGGGTCCGCGAAGCTATAGTCGACGAGGGCGTTGTGATCCCCGGAGCAGAGGCGGCGAGTTCCGGGGAGGAAGAGAAGCCCCACACCAATCTTGTCTTTACGGATGATATGTATTCGGAGCACGGTGCAATGAATTGCGTTGACGTTTACGGTGTGGGTGAGGGGAGAGAGGGCGAGGAAGTAGCAAGGCCGTTCACTCAGACGGTCCAGCTCGTCGGCACGAGCGGAGAGCTTGTGGACGTCGTCGCCACATTCGACGACTGCGCCATGGTCAATTGTATTGATACGGCGGTATTCGAGGGCGCGCGTGCGACGCTGTCCAGTCCTGGCACGTCGCCGCGGGTTTTGCGCATGGCAAACGGAGTACTCGTTCCGTCGGGCGGGTGCGGGCGCGGGAAGATCAGCGTGGGCGGTGTCAGCGCGGTCGGGAAGTGGGAAATTTTCTCAGGTGGCGGCGCGTGGCAGATGCTGCTGGGCAAACCGATGCTCAAGGCATTCGGTGCCACCCTAGGGTTAAAAAGCGCGAAATCTGGGAGCAAAAGTCACAAAATTGTAACCGAAAAATACCATTTTCGAAATTCAATGTTTTGACCTGAGGGATCTCTAAAGGGCCTTCCTATCGTACCTTACATACACTCCGAAATCCGACTGAATATTGGCAAAGTAGTAGTGATTCCCAAACTGGGACTCAAACTTGTCACGAAGAGATGGCCGCCACCACAAGCTCCGCGCAGCGGGCCCAGCGGCGAGCACAAAGCCCCGCGCACCGGTCTGGGTTTGGGGCAAAAACCCCAGCCAAGTAAGCTGCAAAATTCAAGTAAATTTGGTAAAAATATCCCAAAAAAAAATTGACAAAAGGGCCAGCGCCAGCGGAAAGGCAGCGCTCGGGGGAAGCCATCCCCAGTTTACCCTGATGCCACAATATCATATCACGCGTGGTTGGTCTCCCCGTTTTGGCAGTTACAATGGACGTCGTCTGTATACTCTAGTGCCGGGTTTTAAAGGGTGTATTTACAGCTCTTTGCGGAACTTAGGGCGCGGCCGATTTTTTTTTTCCTTTTTGAGCTGTTTTTGATCATTTCAGCCAGAACAGCTGTTCTGACCTCAATTCTCAACGTACGTTTCTGAAAACTATATGAGCAGAATTACACGACAATTCCGCAGGGCATGACGTCCTCAGAATCTTTCCATACCGCCGGTAGTAATTATAATATATTATTTTGCATGTTTTGCGGAGATCATCTCTTGTGTCATGATTTGAAGGTTGTGTGGGATGTTGTATGGCTCTAAAAACGATTATTTGGATGGCGGAGGGCACACCGTCCTCGTAATTGAGGCATGGCACCCGGAGCGCGTGAACAGTGGACTTGAACAAGCAGAATATAGGTACAGCTCAGGCTCTGTGTATTTGTGTGATCTATGATTGAATGAGCTGAGAAACTACCCATTGTCATTCTATTGAGTGTCCTGGAGGAGTCCCACGGCTCGGATTTGCTCTTGTACTCCCTGTACAGCACCGCGAGACAACTCGATCACAACGATTCCGGGCACGTGACCGCGCTTGTGATCACATTGGGACGTGTCGCGTCGCCGGACGGGGATGCACAGAGCTGATCTGAGGCATGTAATCTCTCGAAAACACTTCAAAGGCAGAATATTGACAATTGGTTCACTCGCTGGAGGATAGAGCACACAGATATATAAGGGCTAGACTGTAGGAATATTTCACAGCTTCAAGTCCACTTTTCACGCTCTCTGGGTGCCATACCTCAATTACGAGGACGGTGTGCCCTCCACCATCCAAATGATTGTTTTTAGAGCCATACAACATCCCACACAACCTTCAAATCACGACACAAGAGATGATCTCCGCAAAACATGCAAAATAATATATTATAATTACTACCGGCGGTATGGAAAGATTCTGAGGACGTCATGCCCTGCGGAATTGTCGTGTGATTCTGCTCATATAGTTTTCAGAAACGTACGCTGAGAATTGAGGTCAGAACAGCTGTTCTGGCTGAAATGATAAAAAACAGCTCAAAAAGGAAAAAAAAATCGGCCGCGCCCTAAGTTCCGCAAAGAGCTGTAAAAAGGAAGAATAATTGTCCGCGCCCTAAGTTCTGCAAAGAGCTGTAACTGTCTTTAATGCCCAAAACCTCGTAGCAGTTGCCTCTGACCTTCCTAGAATGTATGGGACTCATAACAAAGTCAATTGGTCGAAACTCTGGCCATCGGAGCTATCGGCGCCGGGCGACTCCGTCGGTTAACATACGGTCATGTGATACCAATTAGTGTCACTTTTTTCACCGCCGCCCCAGCCAATACTGGCATGGCACTTTCGTCAGAAGACTATGAAGCCTTCGGAGTCGCATCAGAACGCTTCTGTAACGAGAAAGACTTCAATTTCCCACAAACTGAGGCCTTAATGGCCGCAGTCTTCGGTGCAGACCGCACCTCTCCGGCGGCCAAGGGATGGGCGGCATACTGGAGTGCGTTGGGAGCTGCCGAAGAAGCTGGAACCGAATTAGTAAGAGGCTACCCCGCATCATTCTCCCTGGCATCTAACAGTTGTGTAGCCGCCTTTTCCTCTGATGGACGGGTCTTCGCCCGATGTCGAGATGGCCGATGGGACAGCTGCCTCGGGATCTCAGCCGGTGCTGTCCAACACCGTGTTGACCTCTGCAAAGGAAGACAGGGAGCGTGAACGTGCTGAACGCAAAAAGAACGGGAATCAGCACGGCAAGGGAAAGAAGAAAACAGGACGCACTCCATCTGATCTGATGGCGTCTGTTTTCATCGAGCGACAGGTCATGAACTCGAAAAATGAGATGAAAGCTATGTACCACTGTATTGGGTGTGATCGCGAGGTCCGCAACAACACCCAGGCTCGCAACGCACCTCATATGCTCAGATGCAAGGTGAGTCTTTCATTTTTTTTCTTCGCAGAGTGTGACTTACCATCGGACAGCTCCTCCAGCGCGAGTTCCCCGCGGCTTGGAAGGAGCTCAAGAACTCTATCGCTCCGTCCGCCGAGCAAGTCGCATCCGGCGACGCGCCGGCACCCGCGCGTCGCTCAAAGAAAAGAAAACTCGAAAATCCCGCAGAAGGGCGGGCACCCGTTCAGGGTATTACCACACCCTCTCACGCGGAATCGTCTGGTAGTACACCTACGGCTCAACACACACTCGACGACACATGGGGTGCATCCTCGATTACAGCCACTCGGCAGTCGATAATTGACTATTTGTTGCTGCGGCTGATTGTATGCTGCGCACTTGCATTTTCCCTCTGCGACAATGGGTTTTTCATCGATTTCTGTAACGCTTTGTATGTGCCGTCCCACTTTACGCTTGCAGCTACTGACATCGTTTCTCAGATGCCCGAGCTACTCCGTCCCTGACCGCTCCAACTTCATTGGGTATAATCTTCTTAAAGAAACTGAAAATGCGATGGCTCAGCTTACGTAAAACCCTGCTGGGGACCTTCATTCACCTCACGTTATCGTATGATGGATGGTCGAGTCGCAAGAACGACGAGATATACACCATCCATGTCTCGACGCCCACGCGCATGTCATATATGGTTGCCGGTATTATTCTAACAGGTCTCTCAACAACGGGCGAGACTATCTTTGAAAATCTCAAGAACGTACGCTCTTTCTTCGCCTCTCCATCTGTTAGTTCTGCTTATTCAACTTCAGGTACTCCTCTTTTACGCTGCTGTACGATTTTCGATGGTTGTTTCCGATACAACCGGCAATGTAAAAAAATGCCGAGCTCTCATCTGCACTCTTTATCCGTGGATCCTAAACTGTCCCGACCCCTGCCATCAACTCAACCTACTAGCCAAGGATATCATCGTCGGCCTGACAGCGAGCGCTCGATTTCATTTCAATGAGGTCAGTGACGCCTACAGAAGTCTACAGGCTGACAGCGAGCGGTCAATTTACACACGGTTTTTAGCTCGTTCATGAAACAGACGACGAGTATACTAGTGCCGGGTCTGCATTGTATTATACGTTTCATACGGGGAGAGGTTCTGGGAGCCTCCTGGTCTTGAATGTAGGGCTTGTTTACAACGTTTACAGCTCTTTGCGGAACTTAGGGCGCGGCCGATTTTTTTTCCTTTTTGAGCTGTTTTTGATCATTTCAGCCAGAACAGCTGTTCTGACCTCATCACCCCTTTCCCCCTTACTTCCATCATCTGCATTCCTGTGCATTGTCTCCCTGATGCATTTGAAGGACAGGGAGCTGCAGAAGTCAGACGGATCATGATTATTCTGAACACTATGATGGACAGTTCACAAATTGCGCCTTCTCAAGGTTGTAGAAGACACTCAGGTATCCATCCCTACACTAATTTAGCATTGTGATACTCCTAAGGATTTTTTCCCAATGGTTCTTTCCTGAGGATGATGAAATAGTGTGATTGCAACAGGTACCGCTGATGGTTTTGTGGCTTGGGACAGCATCAATAAACCGATCTGTGCCAGATAAATAATCTTGTCAATAGGTAATATCCTTGGGCATCTGGCAGTAGCGAGTTGTTATCTTCAGTGGACATGGTATGCCAACATAAATCCATTTCCGGTTACTTTTGGCCATGATGAGTATACAGAGGGGCTAGCAGGCCATGCCAGATCATACAAAGCATTGCACATGGAGGCAGGCGGTTTCAAATGGACACAATGCTAACTTGTTTTGCGCTTGTCGATCGGGTTCTGATGGTTTTGGAGCACGAGGTAATGTGGATAGAGGTGCAAACAGGCAGTCTGGCAGGCCCTGGCCTATCAAGGTCCAGTACGAGGCTAATCATGGAGCGGTCCACTGTCCGTAGAAGGAGAGGACAATCAAACTGGGATCCGCAGTGTTCAAGAGTGCCAAGCTTCAATTTCAATACCAGATCTCATTATGAGACTAAAAAACGTAAATTGACTACAGGACATCTCCACAGTTCATCGTCAAAACGGTCATCGGATGACCCGAAATGACTGTTGCGCAACCCCCCTAATACTGCCTTTCAGATTGCGGAGACAAAGGACATGACCTCTTCGTAAAGTAGTCCTGAAAAAATGAGGCTTTGAGAAATTGCTCGGTGCAGCAGCGATCTGAACCTACCCTTCAAGACTGTCTCTTCATGCTTCCCTGAATATAGCGGTGATCAGTCTGACACGTACGTTCTCCACAACACGGTATCCTTTACCATCCACATCAAACTCCAAGTACGATGGATCGGGTGGAGGACAGTCCGGTTCATCTTCCGGGTCGTGCTGAGAGACATTAAAGTACCAATAGCGCAAAGCGTACGAGTGTCACCTTACATATAGTTCTAGATATGGGTGCGTTATACACTCGGTCGCACTGAGCCGTTTCGTGGGATCGAAGGTCTGACTGTCTTCAGCAAACATTCCTGGGAGACGCAAGGGTGAATGTTAGTATACCAATAGTTTTTGTAAAAGGTCGATAGTGCAAGCTTTTGCTGCGGGGAAGAGTGATTGCAGTGGAATCGCTGGCGAAAGTGGAAGTATACGAAGAAATTTCCGGGAAGATTTCCTCGTTATGTGGGACATTTGTTCAATGGGGGGAGTGCCTTTGTCTGTGTTCAGAGTCGAGCTCCTCTCCAGGTGTTACAGCTCTTTGCGGAACTTAGGGCGCGGCCGATTTTTTTTCCTTTTTGAGCTGTTTTAGTCCACTTTTCACGCGCTCCGGGTGCCATACCTCAATTACGAAGACGATGTGCCCTCCGCCATCCAAATAAGTGTTTTTAGAGCCATACAACATCCCACACAACCTTCAAATCACGACACAAGAGATGATCTCCGCAAAACACGCAAAATAATATATTATAATTACTACCGGCGGTATGGAAAGATTCTGAGGACGTCATGCCCTGCGGAATTGTCGTGTAATTTTGCTCATATAGTTTTCAGAAATGTACGTTGAGAATTGAGGTCAGAACAGCTGTTCTGGCTGAAATGATCAAAAACAGCTCAAAAAGGAAAAAAAAATCGGCCGCGCCCTAAGTTCCGCAAAGAGCTGTAACTGCCACCACAATTTTACTCTCATCCTCTGCACATCTCTACTCACCCATTCCATCCTTCCCCTTCATCCGTACAGGTCTCTACCGCCGCATCAGCTCCAACTCCGAATAGCTGCGCGAGATGCATTTCCTCGCATAACTCACTCGACCACGTGATCGCGCATTCAAACCGACGACACGCGTCGTTTCGCAATTATACCGCATTGAAGGACTGGACGGCTGGAAGGCTGCCGTATTGTGGAGGCAGTCAACACTAGAGCGGTCGGCCAGACAAAACTAAGAGTAGCCCAGAATGACAGAACAATAGTGTGGTCATTCAAGAGTGGCCACTATAGAAGGTACATGGTGGTCAAGACCAAGAAGAGAAAGATGATGTAACTATATGACAGTCACAATAAATGTGTGATCAGATATGTAACGGAATATGTAACGGAATCGAATGTAAGATAAGATATAAATCAGAATGTAAGATAAGGACTCAACAATGGCAATATGAAAGATAAGATGTCGAAGAGCGCTCACCGGAACTCTCTTAGTTGACACATGCTGTGTCTTCTGTGTTTCAAGCCCACACCTTGTCACCCTTGGCTCGCGCTCCTTCATCAAGCGTGGTGTGTCCAATTTCAAGTCAGCAAGCCCTCTTTCTCGTCAAGCCTCGTATCAAAGTCAAGAATCATCCAACTACTCGTTCAAGTTGTTGTCCTGCGCCATCAAAGTCTTCCTCTCATCAAGCCTGGCATGTCCAACTTCAAGTCTGCGAGCCTTCGTTCTCATCAAGCCTCGTGTCAAGCCTCTGTCAGTAATAGTCAAGATTCTTTGGCGGGGCATTATACCCCCATTCTTTCTCTGATTGTCTTTCCACTCCATTCAAGAATGTCTTCACCACACTCCCCTTACATCTGTTACCCAGCTCCTAGGCCTTTTATATACTGCATTATGTACAATGTCTTGTAGTGTACACTTGCTCAATACTATGTCTTGTTTCCTATTTTTTTTTGTCTTTCGGTCTCAAAGTATGAACAAAAATGGGTGTATAGGCGCAAACAATGGAAGATAATGTACCCAAATTATGTGAAATTTTGAGGCCATGAAGATAATTTGGAGAAATTTCACGAACTGATGATAACCCAGATAATTTCGGATAATTTTAGTAAATTATCTGAAATAACCACGGGAGGGTTTTCCTGATGGTTTCGTTACCTTACACATCGGCGACTGTGTACTCAACTCCGGTTTGTTTGCTCGCAGGTCTCCATGAGATGCTACGCCCTCGCAACCCTCTCAGGGTGCAAAAGGCCTATGTCGCGCTCCCGAAGAAGGCCTTCACGAGGTGGTACGAGGTGGTGCACGGTGTCGTTTGGGCTTGTGCCGGTTCATATCGGTGGGTCCTTTCCTGTTGACTTTCCTCTTATTACCGAATTCCACAAGCCGATTGATGGGTATTATTTCGCACGATCCTGATCCACATTCGCTCGCTCGCTCATGGTGACGTTCCCCTCGACTTGCGCCGAAGTTTGATAGTGCTGTATGTGAACGGATGAATATGAAGCCTGACCAATTTAGGAGGGTGGTAATGGGATACCTGCCAGTATAATACTCGGTTTCTGCGGCTCAGCAAGAACACCGCTGCTTGGTATGCAGCATTGAAACACAAGTCAACTGTTGGCATAGGAAATAAATGCTAACACCGGTACAGACTGGAATCACTAAAGGAATCGAACCGTAAGAAAGTCATGGAGGCTACTTCAAGCGGATCATTCTGGAAGGAAGTCAAGAAGCTCGCAGATCCCAAACCCGGTCCGATCTCTGTTACAGCGGCCAGCCTCAAGGACGTGTTTGAGAAGAGACTCAACCTGCCGGAGGTTCTTCCGAAACAGTTCGACTCGCCGCAGCATAGCATCAATAAAATTCTGTCAAATCTCCTTCCCGCGGAAACTGAGGATCACACTCCGGAAGGTTTCTTTACGGAAAAATAGAACGAGGAGGATATGGGCCGACTCAAAGACCATCTCCGCAAACACTCCCTTGACAGTTCATCCGGAGAGCACCAGACATCTTATGCTGAATTGCTAGAGATCCCGAACGAGGACTTGGCAAAGCTGTGCAATGAATGTGTAGCGCGCAAAGATGGTCCCTGAGAATGGCGAGGAAAATCTAGATACAGAGGAGGCTGCATTTTGCGATCAAGAGTCCGCAATCTCAAAGCAATTGAGCGACGCGAAGAAGAGACTCACTGATGAAATTAAAGCTCATGGACAACCCCTCTGTTATCAACGGGGTGATTTTTATGATAGGCCCCCGCATCCTGTCTTCGCCCTTGGCCGCGGCCTTGATCCAACTGCCGTATATCACCGCAAAATATTTGTGTGGTTGCCGAACTTCCTTCCCGGCCATCCTGAACGCTTCAAGTGTACTTGTGGTAAGCCTTTATCTCGCAAAGGTCTGTCCCATGTTCCAGTCGCACACCTGTTTTAATTATTTTTTTCGCCAAGGCTTCAATGACAATCCTATCGCTCGCCGAGTTCGTTCAATGCCAGCTGATTTTTTCCTTCTCACAAATCGGTTTATTTGCGATGACCGACGGAAAGATTCACCGGGATGTGGAACCAACCACCAGGGTACCGATCCCCATATTATTGCGCAGCTTCCGCGGTTTGTACAGGTGGCATTCCCAGGTATCTGTCTTTCCAAAATACATCTATCGAGTCGCTCACATTTATGCAGCATATATATCCGCACGCGGTGCCATTTCAAAGCTCATGATGGCGCAAATGTCAAATACATTTGCCGCACGCTTCGGTCCTGCTCCGTTTTCTGAACTAGTTTCCGAGATCCAGCACCGATATCATGCAGACGGGGAGCTGATGTACCTTTCTGCCGCAGATTTCTATGGCCGGACCAACGTTCAGTCATTTTCTGCATTTGATGACCCACAAGGATATGCAGGGTCTCCACCGTCTGTCCCTTATCTGAAGGCACTCTTCACAGATAATGTTTCTGCGTATCGCATCTTCATCGAACGATTTATTGCATCATTGCCATTGACCGTGGCGGCAGGGGACCATACATTCCAGGTTAGTGTCAACTTACAAATATCGTAAATGACGGCCTGACCCTCATTTTATTTTAGCTCCTCAAGTACATGGGGGACTTGAAGGGGGAACAGATCTTCATCGCTGCATATACTCTGCTTAACGAGTTCGAAGAGGTCCGAGCGCACTCCTTAACTCAAACCAAGTCGTTGGCATTTGTTAAAGAATTGTTCGAGAGAATTCAGGAAGGGTTAAAGAATGCGAACCATCCGCCAACCGAGATATTTTACACAGATTCACCACAACGTGAGCAGTTCATTCTTCCGTGGTGAAAAGTCTGATGTTTTTCAGTGGAGCGGTCCTTTCACGAGTCTATCAACAGCTCGTTGATCAAGGACGTTGAGCCGATTACCGAGTGGACAGACCTTCCCACCTTTGAACCAAGTTCTGGAATCCCAACCACCATCGTCTCTGATTCAATGGAGATTGAGGACGAAGCAAATGATATTCTCGTGGATATTGTTACTCCAACCACACCGCTTTCTTTGGTCGCGCTTGCAATCAAGACACAACAACGCAAAGACGGGCCGCCTCGTCTGGAGATTATCCAACTCCGGACGCAGGATAAGATTGTCGTCTTCGAGGTATAGATTTACATACATACTCTATTCAAGTACATTGATTGATTCGATATGTAGGTTGCAGCTCTGACTTCGCGGAGCGAGATTCTTCCTTCTTTGCGGGCAATTCTCACCAACCCCACAATTATCAAGATCGGACATTCGATACGCGAGAACCTCCAGATAATTTCGGATGCATTCTCACTCCCCGAAATTGCGACACTCGCAAAGGCAAAAAATGCGCCCATACTCGACTTGGGAAAATATGCCAAATTGAAAGCGGTGGTCGATGATCCATCAGTTTCACTTTCTGCACTTTCGGGTCTAGTTCTTCGAAAGTCCTTTTCATTTCCCTACCATCTTTCGTATCCTTGGTCCTTAACGCCCGCGGAGCAAAATACCTTGCTGTTTCGGGAGATCGACTGCCAGTGGCAAATTTATCTTGCGCTCAGTCATCTTGATTCTCTCGGGTTACCGTTACAGCCCACCCAATCGGTGACTCACGGGCAGCGTGTAACACTCATCCAGGCTTGCAAGCCGGTGGCGGAAGGCTCAATTGTTGGTCACCATCCGGGCTACCTCGACGCGATTATGGATGAGCACGGACTCACAAAGCGAATTAATGTGAGCGCGTCACGTTCTCTCATTGAGATTTCGAAGGTTGGTTCTCTTCAACTCCTTGTGTTGATATTTCTTACGGCGTCCCGTAGGTTCTAGTTCCAGGCTCACTTCACAAATTGCACAATCAAACACTCGAATGGATCTTTGCGCATGGCGGACAAGCGGTTGTAAGCACCTCACAGCTTATTTCTCGCGGCGAAACCGCTCCAGTGCCGGCTCGCATTGTTTCCCGTGTATTTTCTGTGCCCGCTCCGCCTGACAACTCCCAACATATCCCAGAGTTTACCCCTTCAATTTCTCCTTCCATCGAGTTCGAAAATTTGACCGAGAAGGACATGGAGGATACATTCGCATGCGAGGATTCAGACCAAGATGACGATGATTTTGACTTTGACTTTGATGAAGACACCGAGTTCGAGGGCAATCCGGTATTTAACACTGCTTCCAGGTGTTACATTTTTAACAGTTTAACCAGGACAACGAGATGCCTGGAATTGATAGCAGCTTTTTCAACAATACATTCTTTGATGACAGCGTCAACGAGGTGCGCAACATGGTGTTATTTTCGATCCAGATTCATTATATATTATAGGATACTTCCGTGGCTGCACTGATGGAAGGCATCGAGCGTACCTTTACCCTCATGCAGCAGTCGGAGAAGCTTCCCAGTCGTGTTCTCGATGACGCGTTCCATTACATGGACCGACTGCTCCGCCTCTTGTCAAAAAAACATTCGGCATTCAAAGCATTTGCCCACGACTTCAGCGAGGCCATCTTTGTCCGGGATCATTCGGACGAATGTGCTGTCCGAGCTGTCATCGAGAAGAACGGAGGTGACTGGGAGTATTACAAGCGCGCAAAGTCTTCGACTCTTAACCGCCGTATCCGCCGCTATATTCCGGAACGCACCGTGCTATTGGGCCGACTCGATAAATTGTTCAACGCATACCAGGACATCCAGTGCTCAACGAAGAAAAGCAACGGCCCCTTCTTCTCAGATGAAGCCAAAGAAATGGTCCAACATCTCCTTCAAACCGCGCGAGAGGGGTACCTCTCGGATCCTCCTGGTATCCCCCTTTACTATCTAATGGGAAAGGACCGTGATGGGCTCAACGTCTACCGCACCGTGCGAGGAACGAACTCGCTCGAGGGTGGATTCCATATGGTCGTTCGTCGCATTTTTGGCTCCCTGCGAGCTTCTCCAGAATTGGCAGAGTGCATTTTAATTAACTGGATTTTGCGTCGAAACATGAGGGTATTCTGTTCATTTTTTTCGATCCTGTTCAGTCTTCTGACGCTTGCCAGGTCGGGTTTCATAACCGCACGGGCAAAAAGTATCGCGGCCATTATGCACTTTGGATCAGGGACGAGATCGTCGAACTTGCTATTGAAGTCGGCTGCAAGCCCTCCTTCCCTCTTCCCCGTGTGCTCCCGACTCGGATCGCCACTTCCGAAACCATTGGCATCCTCCCTATCGCCAAATCACTTGCTGAAAATCTCAAAATCACTACACTTCCTCGCCCACACATCACTGGTCTACCTCACCATCGTGATACACCAGTGCATGTCATGACGCGCCTCTGTACCAAGTCCATAAACCGGTACCGCTACCTCCAACTTCGTCAGCGGACTCTTGCGGCGGTGGTTCCAGTGCATACGCACCAGGAATACATCACTTTCAAGGCACATATTAACCACGCAAAATTCAGAAAGGGTGCCAAGGTTTATCCACCCCACGAGCACTGGAAGAACATCGACTTCCTCAAGCTTGCACAATTTTGGAACGAACTCGTGGACGCCCAATCACGCTCAGTAACCGACTCCAACCTCCGAATTTACTACAAACTACCTCAACAACTTGAAGCGCACCATAAAAAGACCATTCTCTGGAAATCGGAACGTTCCACACTGTCCACCGGTATCAATTTCACTGCGCGGAAGCCGCTTCTCGACATTCTCAATTCGGACGATAATTATACTAATGCTCTACCTGCGATTCCGTTACCCGAAGCTGTTCCCGACGGCGAAGTGGACCTCTCTATTGCAGGTTTGACTCGTCTTCTTTTCTTCCAAAATCTGCGCTGATTTTATCTGTCGCAGGCGACAATGTTCCAACTTCTTTCAATCCGATGGCCGAGGAAGAAGATGGAGAAGATGTTGGTGACTCCCAGATCCCTGAATTGGAATCTGGCGAGTCGTCCATGCAGAGCGATGAGGTAAACGAGACTGCGGAGTCAATGTTGCCCTCTGTGCAATTTACTCCACAGCCGGCCCCACAGCCTGCGCAGTTGGCTGCACCTCAATTCATCCGGCCTGTCGTCGTGCAACAGACATTGCTGCCTGGTGCCTCCACACCTACACCAGGTCCTGCAACTCAGAAGGCAAAAGTAACGAGACGCTGTGCCCTGTGTGTGGAGGCTGTTTGTCCGAAGCGGCACAACTGTCGGGGTTCGGGCGGCAAAAAGTGGTGTATATGCGGGCATCCCCCTTTGAAGAAGAACCGGGCACGCGAGAGGGAGGAACGCACTTTGCAACGGGAGAATGCAGCGCAGACCCGCGGAAGCTGATCGTGTTCACGCTAGTAGTTTCAGAGCAATTAATTTACTTCATATTGTACCTGGTTTTGAAGCTCAGACGGCGAACTAAGCGGGCGGGAGCGAGTGCGATAGAAAAGCGGTGCCTTCCATACAAGTACAGAAATAGAGAGCACCAGAGAGCGCAGAAATCGAGAAGCGACGAGACAGCGCTTGTTGCGGCAACAGCGGGCTGAAACAGGCGCCCGCTGACAACACAAACATCTTGAATTTGATTGGCTGAGACTTAGGCCATCCGGGCCGGTGGCACTTAGTACTTGAATTCTCGGAACAATCCACGCGGAGCCGAGATTCAAGTTAATTCAAGTTTTGTGATTTGTCTAGGGCAGAGGGACGGTTGGGACTCCGATTTCGCGGTCAGGTGAGCTCTTTGATTTTCTGATACTCCCTCCCTTTTTCTCTCATTTTTCGCTTTTTTTGCAACTTGAAAAACTTGAATTTCACGTTCTCTCCCCAGACATAGTACATAAGCCAAAGCCACGGGTGGGCCACGGGTCATGCGGGTCAAGGCGGGTTGGAGAAAGTCGACCCGTACCCGTACCCGCGGTCACCCGTACCCGCGACCCGCCACGGGTGACCCGACCCGTGGTGATCACTATATTTTCCTGCCCTCAATGGCGCCTGCGTCGCTGGCTGGGGCTTGGAGATGAGGCAGAGAAATTGTTGAATGCGGCATCAGTGGCTTCGTCCCTCGGCCTCTTCTTAGGACTAAACGATGTATCACGTGGGTCGGGCATCGTAGGAACTGTAGGGCTCCATGGTTCACCATCGCCGTGGTCGAGAATTTTGAGTTTGTCGACAAGAAGATGGTATATCTGGAGACCAAATGAAAAAATGAAAATAATAATAATAATGGATGGGAAGTGGGGAGTCACACTTTTTTGTCGGACGCAGGAAGACCCCTCTCCATTTTCTGGTCCGTCATGATGTACGTCACAAAAGAAACAGTTACCAGGACAAGCGTGCCCTCGGTTAGTGTCCCGTAAAGCTCACCCGGTGCAATTAAATTGCCGTTAAGGTCGTGGTAGTCACGCTGGATAAGTACTGCCTTCTCGAATTGAAAAGCAGGTCCTTGAACGTCCGACAGAGTGCTCGGAGGATAGGTATCGCCAACTTTACGCTCTGAAAGTTTGTCAGTAAATCATCGACAAGAGCTGGGATACGCCGCACCAGTAACTTGGGGCGGCACTGCCATCTCGACATCCCCTGCATTCTCGGACGTCTCGCTCGATGTAGTCGTGGAGCCGACTCTCATGACACTTCTACGAGGAGTGCTTGGAGCAGAAGTCGGAGTGCGGCTGCCTCCAGAATAAGGGACCTAACAGCGCATCAGGGAAGTTGTTAACTGCGCCAAGTTGGAGCACAGACCTCGTAGGTTGGATGGAGTCGCAGGAGGACGATGATGTCTTCCACCGTGTCGCCCGTGCAGTGAACTATATCCGTGACCACGAAGTTCTGCATGGAAACAGATATAAGAGGTGATATGGAGAAACTTATAGCACGTACCTCGTTGTTCTTGAGTTCTACTTTCTCATCAGCCATGCGAAGGGCGTCGCAGACGGCGGCGCCATCCTGAAACATGGGGCGTAGTTCAACGGGTGCTCCTGTGGGGCAGCGAAGCGCAACAACCATCCGATGGGACTTGGTATTCGCGTCGTTGTACGGCTGTCGAGAAATCAGTGAGATAAATGACTGGAGTCGCTCGAGCACTTGCCAATTTATACGAAGGAAGTTTCCTAGGATACCCCTCCATACAGGTGCCCTGGGCTTCGGAACCAATCTCGGCGATGAAGTTCGCCACGAATGGTGTACCGTCAGCCTTTTGGTAGTAGATGTTGCCTTTGGCGTTGGGCTGGGTGTGAAAGAAAGAGGCATCAATGTTGTGGGCAGACAAGTAGGTCGCGAGCCATGGGTATAGTTGTGGATTGCCCGCGGCGGCGTTTGCCAGATGTAGAACTAGACAACGGAGTTTGAGGAGAAGTAAAGGAAAATGATGCACCAAGAGGTGTGTAGCCGCCAGATGCAGTCGGAGTCACATTGGTGTGTGTGTTTGCGAAAGGACGAATGGCGCCGTCGGTATACGAGGTAAAGGTGAACAGAGATTGTGATCCACCAATGAAAAGGGGGCGGGGCGTCTGTGGGTGATCCCATTGAGGAGTTCCGGGGTCGCCGTCCATTGGAACTCTATTCGTGCTCTCGTAGCCGCCCTCCTCCAGAACCCCAGCGTATCAGCCGACTCAGCTCGCATCTCATCCCTTTTCTCCAAAATCGACGCCCTTGCTTCCAAATTTGACTCCATATCACAACAGAACCCACAAACGACAATCACATCTGGCTCCCCCCCTCCAAAATCCTACGCTGCCGCCGCAACTTCGCACCGCGCCACGGTCACCTACACCGTACTGAGAAGTACAGCCCCCAACTGCAAGAAACCCATTTGCTACCAGATGCGAGGGGTGCCTTGCAGTACCTCATGGCTTCTCCCAAGAAGCCAGTAATTTCTGAATGAAAGAAAAGTCAGACCAAGACTGTGGTGGACGATTACATCACCAACTTGGTTCGGCCGGATCAGAAACTCAAAAAGCCAAACGCTAATCACGTTCGGATGACTCCCGGTCGTATTGCGATCGGAAGCACACTGGACAAGGCGATACGAGGCTCTGCCAAGTTGGCATCAGTGCCGCCACCCGGTCCTTCTGATAGCTCCTCGAGTTCAAGTTCTGATGAACCTGAACCATTGAGTGATGGGTAACTGAGCGAAACAGGCAGGCGTTCATCAGCAGCAGCTCGTCATCTGCGGATGTCTTCCCGTAGATCCAGCGGGAACAGATCGCGTATAATTCTGAAACCCATTCCGCCAACCAAGTATGATGGCGAAATGAACGCGACAACGTTCCAGAGATTTGTGCGCGAAAGTTCTGCATATGTATGTAAAAATGGGTCAAGTACCGGTCGAAGACCAGGTATTCTATGTGTCGTATTATCTCAAAGACAAGGCGGCTGATTTTTACAACCAGATAGTCGTCCCGGACGAAGAATCCTTTGATCTTCAAAAGTTCTTTGTCGGCTTGTTCGATTTTATATTTCCACCAGACATCCGGAATACGCGACAAGAAAATGTCGGCTGAACGTCGTAATGAGCTCCTTGCGAAAGGACTTTGCTTCACCTGCGAAGAACCAGCTCACCTTTCTCGGAACTGCCCCAAGACATCAACGGTGATCTCGAAAAAGAAAGGCAAGCCACCAGGAATTTCTTCCAACACGGCTACGATAACGGTTGCATCCACATCTGAATCAAACCGATCTCTCTATGAGAGCACGGAGATTCTTGAAACCATGGCCGTTCTGGTCGATGGTATGGAAGCCGAGGAGGCGAGGGTCCATTCGATAGTTTTCAACCAGTTTTGGAGACTTCAATCGACCTCCATAACGCACCAGTTTACCAACCTCCCGAAACCACGATTGGAGATTTATTTGCGATGAATCTTAAGCTTGCCCTTCAATTCGCCCAGCCTTACCCTGGCGACGAACTGATGTCAGAAGACGATGTTTTCAGTGAAGAACGGTTCGGCGTGTGTCGTCTCAATGACAATGAGCATATCATCTTCGATGATGCAACTGGGATTGATGTACTCATCAACTCTGTGCTGTTGGAAGGCCCGGAGTTCTGTCCTGGACTCTGGTACGCTGGCAAGCGGCACGAGGAAATAGCCTTGTGGCCAAATGATGTCCCTCGAGAGGAACGATATCTTCTCGAGCTCGGAGACGCGCTGCTTAACGGAGCAATGATCATATTATCCCAGCTATTTCCCTGTGAGTTTGATAGGTTCGAGGTTAGCGAAAATACCAACGGCGTGCTTGTTATTCAAGACAATGCACTCAATTTTGAGGTTTCATTGCCTAAATCGCAACTCAGGGACCAAGACTTCGATCAGCTCCGCCGGCGCCGCCTGCCAAACCAGCCGGTGCACAACTCCCTTCTCCTCCTACTAACCCGATTAACCGCCAGGATGGATGGAGAGACTCTCGCCCTTCGAACACCAAAGGTGGTTACCAAGTCAAAGGACATGGGAATCGCGAATGCTGAAATTATTCAAGTTGAGTGACGCGAAAGTAGTCCCAGAAAATAATGTGGGCCACGTACATGAGAATGAAACATTCTGTTCTCCGTCGGGAACAGCAGCGAACGAGATTGCGGGAAGAACATCTCTGAGATTGTCGTTGGAGTTGAGAATTTTGAGAAATTCTTTTCTCGCAGCGAAGTTTGCGCCCGCGGCCAGTGTCGAACGTTCCGAAGACCATGAAATGGTCTTCTTGTGATGGGCTTCGAGATGCTGAGTGCGAGGTTGAAAGTTGACTTGCGCATTCCACCACTGAGTGAATTTTTCGAAATCCACATTCTTCCAGCGTTCGTGGGGAGGGTATGTTTTACCACCCGTCCTGAAATCCTGGTGATTTATGTTGCTCTTGAATGTGATGTTCTCCTGGTGTGTATGAACCGGGACCACCGGGGTGAGCACACGTTGACGCAACTGAAGATACTGGTACGGGTTTGTTGGTTTTGTGGAAAGGCGGGTCATGGTCCGGACCGGAGTATCACGATGATGAGGTATCCCGGTGATGCGTGGGGTTGGAAGAGTGGTGATATTGAGATGGCCGGCGAGTGTTTTGGAGATGGGGAGGATCCCAATAGTCTCCGAGGTTACTATTCGCGTGGAGAGCATGTGGGGAAGAGGGAATGAGGTCTTGATGCCAGCTGCTACCGCAAGTTCGACAATGTAATCCTGGATCTAGATATCAAAGTGTCCGCGGAATTTTTCTCCCGTGCGATTATGAAACCCAACCTGGTGTGTCATCAAAACAATAGCATATGAGAGACGGAGGAGGTAGTTACCCTTTTATTTCTCTGAAGGATCCAATTGAGCATCAAACACTCCGCCAATTCTGGAGAAGCACGCAACGAACCAAAGATTCGGCGGACTCCCGGGTTACGTGTGAGCATAGTGTTTGGGTGTATGGGCGCGGTGACGAACGGATCATTATCCCTGCGTATGTCGATGACATGACCATCACATCGAAATCCCGAGAGAAGATCAACCAGATAGTGCTCGAGCTCAAGATGAGTCCCCTTCGCCACCGAAGCGTCACACTACAGTATTCCACGTCCATTTCCAATTTCTCAAAAGATAATTGGGTCACCCATTGGAATTGCTCCAGTCGAAGAGAGAGTCACGCTGGTACCCTTCGCGAATGAACAAGTCACGGAACTGTCTAGGCCAGTATGAGTGGTGATCGGCAACCCTGTCAGAAATCGGTGATCTAAAATATGGTATTACCAGGGCCGCGAAGACGCGGCCGTTGGCGTCGACGAGAGGACGGGGGTCGCTGTGGCGGCATCAGCGTGCGCGCGCGAAAAGAGAGAGCGGGGGCGGGGGGCTTACAAGCCATTCCAGGGGACGACGTTGATGCCGAGGAGGATGAGCTCTGGCAGGGAGCAGCGCTTCTTGCTCCCCCACTTGTCATCCTCCGCCTTGGCGCCGTACCCGCCGTGCGCGGCCGGGAGCGCCTCTGTGTCGAGGCTGGTTTGAAGGGGCTGAGCGGGCTTGACGTGCTTGCGGATGACGGAAGGGCTCGGCGCCTGCCCCTTCTGCTGAATCGTCTTGAGGCGCTTGGCCTGTCGGCGGCGGTGACTTCCCGTCAACGGTTTGGTGCCGGCGCACATGGCCTCCACGGCGGTGCGGCGACGTTTCGTGGGCGGGGAGGCGGTGCGATCAGTGTTTGGGTTGCAGGCGTCAACCTCGTCCAAGGGATCAGGCGGCGGGGGGGGGGCCACGCGTCGTCCACGTCGTTGAGGGCGTCGGTGGGTTCTTGCGAGGGAGCGGGGGCCTCCTCAGGCGCGTCGATTTCGTCGCGGTCCTCGTGGTCTTCTTGGCCCTCGTGCTCTTTTGACACGGATTTCGCGAGAAGCGGCGCGAAATCGAAGTCACGCATGCGGAAGGGCGAGAATACGGTTCCGCGACGAGTCTTGTGCCTCGTTAGTCTAGGAGGAGACGAGGTGGTGGCAGACGTACCTGACGCGCTTCAGGAACCCAGAGCATCGCGCAGATCTGCAAGAAAAACGGGTCAATAATTTGGTGGCCGGTGCCGGACAAAATACAAGTTTGCCTTTCCATCATCGGCAATCATAGCTCGTCACCATCAATCCTAGCGTATCCTTACCGATCCTCATCCATCCTAGTCGATCACAACAAATCCTCGATCATCATTGCCTCTCATTATGATTCCCTAGGGATATCACAGCCAATCCTCATGTTTTCAGTCATTAGAGGTCACTGGGGCATCCTAGGCCAACATCGCTCATCCCAATGAATCACTGTTTGCCTCCGAATAAACTTTACCGTCAATCCCTGCCAGTCACAGGTAATCCCAACATCAAAGCTCCATGCGATTAATTGTCGGCCCGTTGCTGTCCGCTCGCTTGTCCGCACTCTTTGGCGCCTCAATCTTGAACTCCTTTCCTGGTCTCACTCTTCCACCGCCTCGATGGACGCCAGCACGAGGTTGAACAACCTCCGCGACTCATACCATTCTTACCATGACGATGTTCTTTCTGCTCTGCGCGTTATGGTCGGAGATCCACCGCGGTTGAATGCTGTCCGGGATCGTGGGTTGGCCTTGGCCGCTGCCGCTGAGCTGGTGCGTCAGCGCAAAACCTCTTTTCATTTCCTGCATTCGTTCTCAGCGTTGCTCAGCACAGAGAGGTGTTTCCCCCGGCCGAATACGCTACCTTACAAAGCTCAATCTCTGACATGGTCACGGCGCTCGACCTGGCATGCCATGAGTCAATGGATCCCCCCGACGCTCCTCCGTTAGTTGTTGCTCGCCGTGTTCGAACAGGCCGACGGGGTCGCCCACGGGTGGAGTTTAATACTCAATTTCTCGGCGAGGCACTGGACCTCCGGGGGCCCACCGGCATTGCACCCGAGATTGGTGTCAGCACTCGCACTGTCCGGCGTGCGGCTTTGCGAGCCGGGCTAGTTCAGCCAGGAGCGCCGGTTTTCAGCTCTCAGATTAATGCTAACGGCCTTGTTGAGCACGTACATTCATCAACAACTCCTCCAGTTTCCATCATCTCAGACGCCGAGCTCGATCAGCTCATTGCCGCGACTCTCGAGATTTTTCCTCAATTCGGGCGACGAATGATTCGAGGCCACTTGAAATCTCAAGGTTACCGCATACCTCGTGAGCGTATCACCGCCTCGTACTTGCGTGTTCACGGCGCCCCTGCCATCTTTGGTGATCGCCAAATCAGTCGTAAAAAATACCGTGTCCCAGGACCGATGTCTTTAGCGCATGTGGATGGCCAGCACGGTCGGCTTCGTGTATTTTGTTATCTCGCACTATGCTCACTTGTTCGGCAGGGCTAATCCGTTACAAAATTGTCATACACTGCTTCATCGACGGCTACTCCCGGTTTGTCCTGGGAATTCGTGTGCATGACAACAATCGAGGGGCAAGCGTCCTGCAACTCCTCATGGATGTTGTCGCAACACACGGTTGTCCAAGTCGCATACGCGCCGATCATGGCGTCGAGAACATCGAGATTGCCATTTATATGGAAGAGGTACGGGGCCCCGGCCGTGGGTCGTTCATTTGGGGGAGGTACGTGGAATTGTTACATCGCAGCCCTCACCAGGATTTATGTTTCTATGTAGAAGTGTTCACAATACCCGGATCGAGCGTCTTTGGTACGACGTCACACACGGGTTTGGCAAGAAATGGAAGGTATTTTTCCTGGACCTCGAGGCCAACCACGGCCTCAACCCTACTCGTCCGGGCCATATCTGGCTTCTTCACCACCTTTTCCTTTCATCCATCAACCGTGATGCTCAAGACTGGGCAGAAGCGTGGAACTCACACCAGCTCACCATTCGCCGGCAGCGTGAGCGCAGTCCCCGCGATCTTTTTCTCTTTGGAATGCTTCGCGAGGGACCTCGTGGCATCTCCTCCTTCTTGACGCCCGAGGAAGAAGAAATCGAGGATATTAATGAGTACGGCGTCGATTGGGAGGTGACCAATGAGCCGGAGCTTATTGCTCATCTGCTTGAAAATAACCCCCACGAGCGCACCTCTAGCAATGACCCTTTCGCATCAGCCAGTACGCCCGCGAACCTCTCTGAGGTTCTATGCGAACCGCCAGACTGCCCCTTTACTCCTGCGCAGCTTCAGCTTCTTGACGAACATCTCAGCACATCCGTCGATTTATTCTCACGCAACATGAATGTACGTAGAGTAGTTTGGGTGCGTGCACTGGACATTGCACGCCGTATCCAACAGGGCGACATTATTTAGACTTCACTTGTATCTATTTCCATCCTCCCGACGACTTCAAACCGCTCCCTGTGATATTGACCTTGAGTAATTTCAGAGCTGTGATAAAAGAGCATGCGCACAGGAAAAGAGCAAGCCATTTATCCAACACATCCAACTCCGTCTCCGAAAGGAGCGAGTATCCCCTGACATTGGCGTCTTCCGGGAGGTTGCTGCATTTTGTCAACGTATACGAGATATCCTTTGCTGCCCAGCTTTTGAATTCTCCGTCGTTTGTCAGAAACTCGGCCAAGGTTGTCACATTAAACACATAGTCTATCAATGAAGTTCAAGTAGAAAAAACACCGTGGTAAAGGAGAAATACCCTTCAGAGCGACCAAAATTCGTGCACCATGATCGTATTCATCGTCTTCGCGAGACGTGGCCAGTGTCTCATGGCTATAAACACGCAGTTTAGGTGGATCAAGATTTTCGTTGATTCCTTTGCATGGTGCGGGGAGAAGGAGTGGCCAAAATCTCTTTTTATGCTCGCCGGTTGACATGGCGGGAGGAAGCGAAGCTGATGCAACACTGCCACGTATTTGGCGCTGTAGATGTCAAATGCTGCAATCAAAAACGTGACGTGGTTCGTCTTTGCTTTGCCACTGTAACTTCTCGTTCACACAACCTTCCTCACACAATCCCTCTTGCCTAAAGCCCCCTATGCCCGAGTCCCGTGAATCACAGGCGACCTTTGAGATCGTGGATGCTGCTCTCAGGACCCTCATCCAAGAAGGTGTCTCGTTGCGGGTCGAAAACATCGAAATTGATGCGACGAAGAAGGAGCAAAAGCGGTTCCCCAAGAGTCATCCTGCCAAGAGCGGTCTTCCATATGCCATAGACACCAAATGTACGGTCAAGCGTGGCATCAACGAGGCTCAAGGCTATGTCTATCCAGACATGTGGCGTACTTCGGGCAAGAAGAGATCGGAACACTCACTCACGGAGCTGGTCCTCAAGGGTATATTGTACACCCATCGTGCACTGATTCTGGATTTTGGTGCTCTATTTCTCGTGGTAAATCCATTGGGTTGTGATCGGTGCCGTCTTGATTGGTTTGCAGATTCAGTGGATTACCCACACGTCGGCACATTTGTACCCGCGGGAGGACTATGAATCCATGTGCAAAAGGAAATATTCATCCAAAGCCTTACCGTCACGCAAAGATTGATCCGTAGCGGAGAGGGCAACAGGAGGGATTTGCGCGCGTGACCTGCGCATACGGGCGGGAAGGTCCGGCTGAGGGGACGCAGGTTGCCCCTCCAGCCTTCGGCTATGGCGGGTGGGCAGTTGACTCATGCGGGCGCTCGCATCCCCCCCCCAAAAGAACGGCAATATTTATATTCCAGTTCTTTACGGAGAAAACCCTGAACGACCCTGAAGTCTCGAAACATATGTGTTTGATTGCTGATCCATGACACATTTCAGGTACTACGACTTCCAGCCTTCGGCTATGGCGGGTGGGCAGTTGACTCATGCGGGCGCTCGCATCCTTCCCCCAAAAGAACGGCAATATTTATATTCCAGTTCTTTACGGAGAAAACCCTGAACGACCCTGAAGTCTCGAAACATATGTATTTGATTGCTGATCCATGACAAATTCCAGGTACTACGATTCGGTGTATGCCTTTTTGCAGGCAAGAAGCTGGGCATGGATAGAACGTCCCAACTCGGTATCCCGACCTTGCACCGGGATGTCACTGATAAGAAGTTGGCGGAGGCGGGCGTTGTTCGTGATCGAGAAGGTTTTAAAGCAGCCATACAACATCCCACACAACCTTCAAATCACGACACAAGAGATGATCTCTGCAAAACACACAAAATAATATATTATAATTACTAACGGCGTTTTAGGCAGGCAGGCAAGTTTCAGGGTCTGTCAATCCAGTGTGATATGCAAGAACACTAACAAAAACACAATTCACGCTTCATCTGTTTTTTTTTTTTGTCGTCAAGAGTTCTGGTTTTGTCGCCACCCTTCAAAGTCTCACTCATGCCCTCTTTGTTTTCGCATCTTGCAAATTTGTTCTCTGCTCCACATTTTCAAATCCCGCAATTTGAGTTCTGTCTCCAACTCCCTGGGTTTTTGAAATTTCATTGCTTGGCTTGGCCGGGCAATTATTGATGCGCCTTGTCGCTAATCAAGTCTTGCTACCTCTTGTCTCCTCCCACATTGCAAGATGAGCACCATGTCGCGCGGCCCATGCTCACACTGTCCCGAAGGCGAACAGTGTGTGGTGTACTCGGTGTGTACAACCTGTTCTCCGTCTTCCAATGCTTGACCCCTCTCCAGCCGATCAGCAATGCAGGGGGGGAGTGTCTGTGTGGACATGCTTCTGCCGCCCACCTCATCATCCCCTCTTTGCCCCCTCGGGGTGGATGTGCTGAGAGCGGCTGCCCTCGTTTTGTAGCCGTTAGTTCCGCTACACTTGCTGCTCCATATACGTTCTGACGCCAGAGCGACAGACTGCCTTCAATCCAGTCAATCCGGGGAGGACGCGGTGCCAGCATCCCGGGTGTAACCGCATGTACTATACCCATGCCCCTGAATTAGCCCCGGTACTCTCCCCACCGGTCATGTCTGGGTAAGTCTTGAATCTGCCATGCTCTCCGGGTCACCAAGTCAGTTCTAGGCCATCATCATTGGTCCTGCGCGTGCACCCACCGCAACCCAAGTCTGGGGAGCGGCCACGTCTCCTCCTCTCAGCACCGATGGTAATCGCCGAAGGGTGGCTGCTCACCACTCCATGTGAGGCCCAACGAGTGGCGCGTCTATGCCTCGTACCCAACACCGCTCATTTCCAGGGCAAGGCTCGCAGCGTGTTGTGACGGCACCTTCCAAGGCCAAGGCTACGGCGCCACCCCCTGCGTTCATTCATTTTGTACTCTATCCTCTCCCCGTTCGTGATCACTTCATTTCCTCCTTATGAACCGTACCTTATATCAGACAGATGTTTCACTCCACGCTCGACGATGGTGGATATCCGGAGCTCTATCCTCACCAGCCCCGCATCTATGATGGCGACTAACACTATCTTCATGCGAGCGACTATAACCTAGTATTTAAGTACCCAGTTCCCGTCGACTCGCCAGATTCCTTTTACGCCGAGCTCAACGTCTGGCTCCTAGGGGAGATGCACGAGCGCAAGCTTCACCTCTCTCCCTGTTCCGTTTCACAGCACCTCTTTAACACGCCGCCAGATACGCCTGCCTGGCATACCATGCGCTTCCTTGGATTTGAATGGTCACTCGTCAAGCCCGGAAACAAAGTTCGCAAAGGCCAGGCGGATACAGGGCGCCTGCTCACTCGTTCTGACCATCCGTGGCATGCATTCACCGTTTCAGGTTTCGCAGCGTCGAAGTTGGGGCTGAACAATCCAGACACGCTTGGCCAGAGCTACTACAAAGGACACCAATGGTAAGACATTGATTGGTGACTGCAAAGGATGCAAACTTGCGAAGGCTCGCAAGCCTCATCTCGAGGGTCCCTCGGCCGATGAAGAATGTGAAATGTATGGCGATGCTGGCAATGACACGGAGGAAGAAGACGAAGAGCGCCCTGTCGATTGTTGCTTGCGGCGCTTACTCTCCCTTCAATCAGATTTCACTCATCAAAAATCGCAGCTCCAGCTGGTGCGTTTCACCTCTTCCGTGACTCAGGATTTACTTATCTATTCGAAACCTAGATTATCGAGGCTGAACAAGGGATGGTGTGCCATTTCTTGCCCAAGTTCCACCCCGAGATGAATCCTATTGAATATTTCTGGGCTTGGGTCAAGCGATGGTTCCGGGAGCGTTCCAAGGGAACCTGGCAAAAAGCCAAGGACCTCGTCGATGAGGGGCTTTGCCTCTGTCCCCTTCCAACCATCCGCCACTTTTATCGACGTGCAGATCGCTACGCAAGCGTTTATCGACTGGGCGCGACCGGACCGATTGCCGAGTTTGCCGTCAAGAAATTCCGCTCACACCGCGGAGTGCGTGCAACAGAACTGGCTGAGTCAACAGCAGAATGGAAGGCCAAGGCAGAGGCGATATCTCGAGGGGTAGTCCCACCGGTCCGGGCCAAGGGAAAGGGCAAGGGCGAGCAGACGGCTCAATAGGTACACTTAATTCGAAAAAATTTGCTCCAGATTTTGCGTTTTTTTTCCCACGCTCTATAGCCCCCCGTTTTTTTTGAAACGAAAATTTTACCTACAAACTATACCTACTTTCCTGCCTAATATCGAGTCTCGAAGTGTCTGGGTCAAAATTGCAGCTTGTCATGAAGTTCTGACTGCAATCATACATCCGACAGACGATCAACTATGGTCTCACCTATTCCCACGACGCCGCTTCCGACCTTACCCCCATCGGCTACACTGACACAGACTATGGTGGCTGCCACGACACATGCCGCTCGACCTCCGGCCATGTATTCATCATGGCTGGTGCTCCCGTCTCCTGGGCGTCGAAACACCAGGCCACCGTTGCACTGTCCACCGTGGAAGCCGAGTATATCTCGCTTACACGCGCTGCACAGCAGTCGAAGTGGATGTATGCATAGATGCTTGAAGCACTTCTGGAGCAGCCACTTCCTGGGGTGCTATACTGCAATAACTTATTAAGTATATCTCGCTTACACGCGCTGCACAGCAGTCGAAGTGGATGTATGCATAGATGCTTGAAGCACTTCTGGAGCAGCCACTTCCTGGGGTGCTATACTGCGATAACTTATTAACCGCGGTGCTGTCGAGCTCACGAAGACTACGAAATCTCACAGCAAAGTCAAGCACATCGATATTCGCCACCATTTCATCCGTGAGCTCGTCCACTCGATACTCATGGCGGTGGCCGATACTGATACTGATACTGAACGGAGTTTGAATTACATAATACCTCAAGGAGGCGCGCGTGAGTTCGAATCCGGAAGCCACGGGCCGCGGATATCTGAAAATCTCGGTGCATCTCGACCCTTTTCTGGACGATTTCTTCGGTGTTCGTGCCGCAAACTCTCGGTATCTCGCAGATCATGACCGCTCCATATTACGCTCTGCTTGTGGCGCCGTCGGTTTTTCTGCGCACGAGGTTGGGAAGCCCGGAAAGGAGCGGAAAATCGGACATTCTGAGAAGTATATTTTTTGCCAACATGCCCCAAATTTGGCAAGGGTTTTCTCTGTCCAGCCAAGTTTGATCAACCAGCGACGAGCAGTGCGAATACTGAGTGGATTCTTTGGTTTTATGTCAAGCTCTGGGAAAAGGGAAGAATTGATGTGCTTCTGGAGTGCACGAGAAGTAACTTTGCCTGCAGGGATATTTCGTAAATATTCCAGCACTCGTATTTTGACCTGCTCACTGTGGAGCCAAGATCGTGCAGGCCGTGAGCCACCACGCAATTCACGTGGAAGCTTTCCAAAGAGCTGATAGTGTCGTGCTAAGGATCGAACCCTGCGTGCAAACCAGTCAGTAGACTTACTTTTTCAGTCCATTTGATTGCTAGGAAAATGTTCCTCATGTTTAGAGTGCTTGCAGGTGTGTCGGGGCAGAAGCGCGCGAGCCGCACAACTCTTATCGTGGAGCTGTTTCCCGATTAGGAAATGCTTACGTCATGTGTCGTTTTTTCGAGGGTCAAAAAACTTGATTTAGTCCCTGCAATTATTCCTGCACACCACACAGACAGTCACCCTGTGCGAGTGTTCTAAGCATGATTTTGGATCAACAAACATATTGTGCCCACAGTAGATACGGTTTCAAGTTTGCCATCATTTTACACCCAATCGGGTAGTCGTGACCTGGGTTCGTCTCAAATTTGTGGAACGTATAGAGTTCCAAATCATTTCGTCTGTTGGAGCGTACTCAGAAATTTCATATATGGAGCATCGGATGCGGTCTAGGTTGATGAAAGTTGCCTTTCTAAAAGGTTCAGAGTGGTTGCCTTTGATAATTTTTGTAAAGATCCGTTGTGAGCCTTGTGAGATTAGAATTCCTATGGTGCGCATCACCTAGCTGCCGCCACCAAAATTTAGTGGCCAAATTGGCCGGAGAAAAAAATTTCAATTAAGTGTACCTCTGAGTGGATTCCGGAGCCTACTTTGTGCATTATATTCACCCTCGGCGGTCCCGTGAAGGAGTGCAAGAAAGGGCTGCACACCGCGGCCCGTGATTGCTGTGCAACGCGGCTGTTGGAATTGCAGCCTGACTTCCTCGAGCAACGGTCAATGGTGGCAGAAAAAATCGAAGCAGCAGGTCATCTATTTATCTTCTGCCCCAAATATCACTGCGAGTTGAACTTTATCGAGTTCTTCTGGGGCGCCGTCAAGAAATACCTCCGTGACCACTGTGACTACAGTTACGAGGGGTTGAAAACAAACATGCCGGCTGCACTTGCCTCTGTTCAACTCTCCGTGATTCGCAAATGGGAGCATTGCATGATTCGTTGGATGGAAGCTTATCACAATAACTTGGGGCCGAAAGAGGCTCAACGGGTGGTTCGTGCCTTCAGTTCGACTAAATACACCTCCCACCGTCGTGTTTTCGAGCGCGCTGCACGGCAGTTCGACCAGTAGAACTCTCCTGTAATTTAGCGTAATTTTAAGCCTACTTACGACTCTGACGACCGATTTTTGAATATATTGGAGAATGTGGCCAAATTGGGTCTGGAAGAAATTTCGAGCTCACTCAGTTTTGATCCAATCGAAAATCCCTCTAGCAGTTATCTTCATACACTCAAAAGGAACACTTCTACTAGACGGATAAGAAATATATGTTTTTTTGAGCCCGGAAATTTTCAAGCACGTGGTGGTGGCAGCTAGGTGATGCGCACCATAGTCTAGTCTTACTCGCGCCTGTCATACCGTAGGTGGGGCTTCGTGAATTTGATGGCTTGGCATCAGCACGGGAATGGCAAACACAACCATTTTTCAAGGCCACGTCTTGACGACATCGCGCTTCTCGACGTATATGCGGGATGATTCTAATGAGAAATCCGGCTTTCAATGGAAACCCCACTAGCCGAGAGACCCCACCAAAAGGTCTAATTGAAAACCCCTCCGGCGGCGCATCAAGGCTACCGGATCAATTGATCCAAATCAAATAGTCAGGTGACCTCAGAAGTTGAGCAAAATTTGAACCAACACCCCATCCCTGCCGTCGAATTCCCCCCAAACTCCAGAGGCAGCAGAAGAGGCTTACGAGTCTGTTGGACTCTGGAGACAATTCATTCCATGTTCCAAAAAAAATACTGTATGCACTTTCCGTAAGTTCCGACCAAGTCAAGGGGGTACCGGTCCGTGAATGCCGGACCGGGTGCTGGTTGGTTGGTTGGCCCGGTGGCCCCCAAAAAACATTTTCGGGTACTTAAAAAATTTGGACTTGGGGCTGGCCCAGGGATGCTTTTAGTCCTTCCTAATGGTCGAATAACACATTCCCTGTGCCACAAAACTCCTGTTACCTCCTTTCCTCACCCCTTGTCCGTCTTGATTTGGTATTGTGTTTGAAAATCTCCGCCGATCACAGTTCCCGGCGTGCTCTCGTGTGAGTTTCTCAGTCATCCCGATGTTACGGTACTCATATATACTTCGCCTTGGTTACAGAGTTGAAGGGCCCGAACAGAGTGACCATTCGGATGCTCCCGACTTGAGCGATGATGATTCCTTCATGAACTTGGACTCCCCGATCCCATCGCCGAAGGCCCCCCAAGATTATGACTCTGAACTTGAATTGCCCACTGTTGAATGGCGGTCTCCCTCACCATTGGAGTATATTCCTGACTCCGATTTGCCTTCAACTCAGATTGGGCCATTGTTGCAGTCCGTCCCGGAAACTGAGGTGGGTATCACAGCTGTGTCACAGTTATAATTCCCTCATTTGAGTAGGATCTGGCCGACCACGACGAACAGGAAAATGGAAGCGGCGCCCCGGCCACTATGCCCGACGCAGTCTCCAGTGCTCCGACTTCCTCCGAGTCGGCGCCTCCGGGAATCACTGTCACTCCCAATCTGGGAGCAGAACCAACTGCGAGACGCTCCGGTCGCAAGCGCAAAGAGCGGGAGGAATTGAAGGACTTGTCAGCAGCGCTTTCGGCATGCATTTGCGGATCTTCGGCGGCTCCTCTGGATAGTTCGGAACACCCGAATGTGGTACGGTGCAGAAATGAAGGCTGCAAACTGTGTGTATGATGCTGTATGGCAGGAAAATATGACAATGTCTTGGATTTATTACATTTAACATCAAACCTCTGCTGAATGAGCCGTATTCGAGTGTATTTCTCGGGTGCAACTGTCTTCGGGACGAGTTTTCGCGAACCGCCCAAGCATGCACGTGAATAATTGCCTTTTTAGGCCATCACGTGGTATGACGTGGTTGGTTGGTCGAGCCCAAGGGGTCTAAAAAACAAAAACCGGCATATGTTCCGTCATTCACAAAACGGTACCCCCTTGGACCAAGTACGTACTTCCAAAAATGGAGTTTGGGCCTGTTTCTGCTTATCTGTCGCGTTTTTTCGAGTCATGAATTGAATCATTAGCTCAATGCTGGCATCGGGTCATGACTAACCCAGAACCCGGTTCCAACCCACGGCTCACATCGGACTGTCGGATCCCGCAGAGGCTATGATATATCCCCATTCCTACTTACTGTTTCTGGTGTTTAAACCTCCATTATAGTATGGGCTATAGATCAGTGCATCTGACCTTTAAAGTCACAAAACATATATGCCTCCAATATTCACTCATTACCGTGATAATTGAACATTACCCTGGTAAGATAGTTGGGTCGTCGATCTGGCAAAATAAATAAAATAGAAATAGAACACACCAAATAGTAGGAGGCCTCTGGAAGCCTGACGAAGTTGTGATATACTCGGTGCACCGTTATGCTATTGATATAAAGTATAATGATACGTCAATGACCTTGGAGACCGGACAAACCTGAAACAATCGGAGCAAAAGTCGAAGTCCGGGCATCCGCCGACACATTTCTAATGAGTGGCGTTGAGTTTGCGGTAAAACCAAGGTATGGTTCTTACATAGCGATCACCGCGAATTCTCGATGAGCACGAGTTGCATGAAGTGTTGTGCTCCGGCTGCCCCTGAGCTTGTAGATCGGAGGGGGCGCGAACACTCTGGATGACGACGTCTAGATTTTGAGACAGCATCCTCGTCACGAAAGCCGCTGGTTAGGTGCATCACGTCGGGGTTTTCATGCTCGCAGCATACGTTCATAGCATACTTGTGGTCATCATTGTAATCGGGCATGTGTCTCTGTCGACCTATATAACTGACTACATAACGAAATCTCAGCTGAAGACCCACGTTGCCTTTGCCATGCTTGAGCTGGCTGTCAAGAAATTGGGGGAATTCAACCTGCTTCTGGACGACATGACCACTCGCGCTAAAAAAATGCTTCAAAAGTGCGCATATGCCATGATTTCGCAGCAAGAGCTTTCAGCACAACAAGTTGCTTCATATCTCCTTGACTTTGAAGACCACTTTACAAGCCATCCATATCGGAATTTTTATTGGACGTCATTCAAGAGGGGCATTAACACAGAGGATCCAAGCCCAGAACCAAGAATGTTATCCAACAAAAGGGACAGTCAACCCACCAGAAAATACTGAGATTGACCTGACGACAGGTCGCGATGACGCCGAAAATGAATCTGTTGCCGATTTTGAATCAGATCCACTGTGGTACAAGATAGAGGGCGGAGAGCATGGGGTAGTAGTACAAAGTGGACAACGGTTGTATGAGTAATGTATAGAAGATCAAGTCGTGTTTGAGAGGTTACCGGATTTAATAGCCATAAGGCTTATACCCGCCTCTATAGCCACGACCAGCACCACGGAAGGGGCGAGTAGATACAAGTTTGGTGTGCTCAAGTGTTGTATTGCAGCAATTTCCTACTCTTTATAAAATTAAGGGTATCGTTTAGTAGCTGTAAATGCACGAGAATGAAATAATTATACGAGCAGGCCACTCTCTCCTTGAAATGAACGGGATGCAGGCGATCATTTATCCGGTGAACATCTCACGTATCGCATTTCCATGGCAAGGGTACAAGGTAGGTAAGCGTTACCATACGTGTGTAACAACAGTCGTCCGGTACAGAAGCATTATTTCACACCAACTCGCCTGCGCTCACACCCTTCTCGATCTGGCGGACCGTCCACTGATAACCAGTAAAGATTGCCACCGGGAGGAGAACGTTCATGCCGATGGGAATGCATATCCAGCTCAGGAACCCGAGGGCGAGGCACTTGGACACGGTCGGGGAAGAGACCGACGTCAGCACAGTGAAGCCGATTAACACAACTGGGTATGCAATATCAGTACCCTGCCGACCAGCTGCACATGTAGCTAGCTACCTGGTGCCACCCAAATGCATATCAGTAAACACCACCACATAAATTGCGCACGGACGCGCGCCATCCGCGTCGCGGACGGGATCCTGAATCCAGTTAGTTAAGCGCTGAGATGGCAAATATTTCTGGGAGGGTACACACCTGCAACCAAAAGTGATGCCGGCGCATACAATACAGGATACGACTTGCAGTCCGCCTAGCAAATAAACATAAGGGAAAACTTAGTGGATAAGTAAGGCACGCGGTTTCTTACCGATGCTGTTGAGGCCGTTGGTGTAAAGCGCCGTCAGGCCGGAGATAATGTAAAGCAGTGAGAGCGCCCAGGCCAACCCTCCGAGCGAAGTCAGCACTGCTAATAACAGTATGTAGGAGTCGCGATGAGCATACCTCGCGTAGAGGGAGACTCGGTTTCTGAAAGTGTCTTGCCGGTCTTGTCCGAAACACGACGGTTCGCCAGCAAGCGTACATGTAGGTGGCCCTCCGCCGAGCGCTGTTTCTCTGAAACCCGCGGAGAAAGCACGGGTATGAACGTGGGGTCGATCGCCGCTCGCGCATGGTATGCCTTGGAGTCCTCGGGCCGAGTGAAAAGGCGCACACAAGTTTTAAGCATCGCGTGGTTCTCGGGGTGCAATTTGAGTGTTTCGCATGAATTGCACAAGTCAAAATCAGGGCAGTCTGGGTGCAGACACTGCGTTGATCAAATCGCCCTGTTAGATCGGCGATATGATTGCGCTTGGGACACAATACCTTGTAACGCGTCCCGGAAATATTTTTCTCGCACAAATTGCAAGAGGCAAAGTGACAGGTGCCCTTCAATAATGGGTATTGAGTTATTGAAGTTCTCCCAGGCGGTAAATAATTGTGAACTCACAGCATCGACGCGAGAACTCCATGCACCCCAGGAGGAGGCTCCGGAGGAAACAGGATCGAGGGCAGCGCAAGGGGAAGCAGAGCAGAGCTTCATGGTATGGGTCCCACGGGAGGCGCCACAAGGCGTGGGTCCGCTGGCAGGGCGACGTTCTGAAGCGTGGCAACCGATACACTACTGCAGGTTAAACTAATGAACAATGTTACAAAAGGAACAACGCACACGGAAGACGTTGCAGTTTTCGCATGAAAAATACTGAGGAGCGTTGATGATCTTGGCACAGTTGTTGCAATATTTAAGGTGACAGAAAGAGGGTGGGGGACCCATCGTGAGGAATGAAGTTAGGGAAGAGTTGAGTCCATTGACACGGGTCGCCAAAGGCAAGTTTGGGGGGCGGATTGTCTGCGTAGCCATGGTGGGATGGGATCAAGCAGGCGCAGCAGAAGGCGATACTTATTATTAATGAAGCGCCTGCAGTGTGGGAAAGGGCTCGCCAGGTGACAGTCCTGGTGACCTTGACTTCCATTTCGCGGACCGTTCGGGGCGGACGGCAATCAATCACATGATCATCTTCGGGTTAGCCGTGTATGGTTGCAGGACCCCTGATAATCCTATCAAATGCCTGTTCCCAATCCCGACAAATTTTGAGAAAATTTTGGGCCCATGTCCCATGTCTGTGGTTGCGAGCATAATTCAAATTATTCAAGTTGAGAAAAGAGAGAGAGAAAGAGGGAAAAGGAGAGAGACTCTAATACCCTACCTGTACCCCTCCGCGGCGTAATTTTGAGCTCAAAACCAGCGGAGCGCTAAACGGCAAGCGCGCCGACCTTGAATCCCAAGGCTGCCGATTGATTGGCAGATCCTTAGTCTATCCGGAGCCATCTCCCCCTTTAGACTAGGGTCAGCGAATCAAATTCAAGATAAAAATATTTTCTGACACGCTCTTCCGTTTATATTCCGGAGTGAACCGGACATCTTCCCACGCATCTGTCTTAACTTCCTTTCTTTCGTTCTCACTTAATACAGGATGTATTCATGAGATTCAACATGTATAATGTTTAAATATACTCCTAGCTCATGCTGAGGGATCCTTAGCCTTAAAATAACGATCTATGGCCTTGAAATCAGCTTATAATGAGCACTGTATTATTTCTACTACATGTTCAGTGTTGCGTGACGGCCGACTTTTCCGAAGGCTTTAAAAATCGCTAAAATTCAAAAGTGAATTGAGGAACACTCAGTCGAAATAGAACAGTATTTGAGGTACTATATACACTTGTACATAGCAAAAACACAACAAAAATGAGAGACATCATAATGACAGCATATTTCGTTCCTTGTTGTTCTGCCAGATATCTATTCTTGTATTTTAATTGTGGAGTTACTGTACCCAAGGATCCCAGCTGAATTTATGCTCACTGCTCTCCACCAAGCTCTGATCAAAGTATGTTTATCTGTGACGGGATCAATAAACAACGAGGACAAATGGGGCCGGAGTGTACTATGTACTAACGTAGGAGTACCCTTTGAATCTCTGCAAATCCCTTCCCTTCCTTTTCTTTTCCTTCTCTTTCCTTTTTGGGCGCATTTTTCGTTAATTCTTTTGGGACACCACAAACACCATTACCGAGCCAGCACCCATGCACTGCTCGCTTTACCACCTCTGCTACGCCAGACCTCCGCCTTTGCCCGTGTCGCATATACACACAACGAACGAACCGAATACAAGGGGTCAGAGGTGGAAATTGTCCAGGTGCTTCACCCACGGACTTTTCACTTGTCACTTTCTGACCATCCACATCATACACCGTACCCCACCTCGTTTTTTCTCCCAGTCCATCGTGCGAGCCTGCCCCTACTCCCTAGTGTCCTTTCGATGCCTATGGACACGCTCCGATGCTTTCCGATGTCCCCATCACTGCTTGCAACGCCGCCCAGTCACTGCATGCACAACAGGGAGCACTGGGACTCACATGCCTGCGGTGAGCTCCCTTTTGCTCCCATTGCCTTGCGGCCACCTCCCCGCCTTTTCCGGCATCCTATAGACACATTCGCACCCACCGCGCTGTTGCGATTGCTGCACCGGCACTGCGGAGTTGTTGCATTTACGCAAAAATGCGGTGTTGTGACTCGCTAAATAGGACCTTTTCATAATTAGCTTGGAATGTATTTGTTGTGGGGTTTTTCTTTTGGTGTCCAAAAAGTAGCGGGATTTCGGCTCTGAAAAGTGTAAGTAGCGGGAATCAAAACCTGTCAAAGTATATGTAGCGGGAATTGATTTGGCCGAATGTAAGTAGGGGGGAAATCACACTTTCTCCCCTACCTACTTTTAACCTTCCGAATTGTATGTATGTAGGGGAAAATTGTAAAATTCATGATATATGTAGCGGAAAAAAAAAACACCGAAATATGTAGGGAATTATTAAAAATGCACTTTGACCGCCATACATGGTGAGCTCATTTCCGCATCTATCGCCTCGCATCCACCTCGCCCGGCTCCCCTAGGGTCCCATGGACACCCTCGCACCCGCGGCACTGAACCCCGATGCTGCTATCGCTGCCTGCGGGACCGCCGACTGCGTGCTCGTTGTGTGCACACACCCAGGAGCCTTCCAAGCATCGCCACCACACATTTGCGATTAGGCTTCCTGGGTGATTATTGCTCCTGAATGACCACTTGAGACTAAAGCCACAGGTGGTGTGGATCAGCTCAAGCAGTGTCGGACTTCGCCAGTGTGGAAAAATTGTAATTCTGCTCAAGTTGATCAGACTGCAATTTCCCAATCATTTATATGTATTTATTTGTCTAGTAGTTGTGCCTGCCTCTTCTAAAATTGACTCCGTGGAGGTCGAGAGTTCGATCCTGCTTATGTGCATTAATTTTTGAACACTGTTCAAACTATCCTCACCCTGGTCTTGAACAGAGCATTATTTCAACAGCGTTTACCGTTGAAAAGTAGATTGTTTAAACAAACCTAATAGGGTTACTGTGGCAGACACATGTCAAGACACGTGTGCTCGGGTGTCATCGCGCCGGGCCACGGGCCGGATCGGATCAATCCTTAGTCTATATACAGACTAAGGCAACCACAGGCACCGGCTATGAGCCAAATTTTGCGTTTGGCCTGTGTCAAATCCCGACAAAATCACCCCAGATTGCGTGAAGGCCAGTGCCCTAATCCCGACAAAATTTTGGCATTGAGGCTACGCCTGTTCCCTGTCCAGACAAAGTCCCCGTGGCCTAGTGGTTGTTGTTGTCATGCCCTGATTTGTCATGGCCTGTGCTGAGGTCGCCGTTTCGGTTTCCTCAGCTTCATTTTTTTCCTACTCAGCTTTCATCACTTATTTGCGGCTGTTTACGAGTACTTATGTTTACATAATACTCGTTCCTTTCATTCCTCCGAGGGGCTAAAAGTCTCCCTATTTTCCTTGTCTCCGATTTTTTAAGATAGTCTCCTTAGTGGCTGTGTCTGACTTCTTTAGTGGCTGTCCCTATACTTCATTCACTTTTTCCTTACCCCTTTAGTGGCTGTGTGGCCTAGGGCTGTGCTGTTTTTATTTACTTCTGTCTCTTTTACCCGGTCTCGCCGGCCCCAATCTTCTTTGCCAGATTTGGCGCTGTCCCCTGATATCCCCGGGGTAGGGTCGTCTGTGCTGCTGGTGCAGCGGTGGTCGTCTTCTGGGCGGGTACCCAGAACATTCTGGCCTGTTGGGCCTTCCGGAGCGCCTGTCGCTCCATGTTCCAGCTGACTATCATCAGCCTTCTCCTCAGCTCCCGGTAGGTGGTGGGAGCTTCCATCAGCCCGACGTTGAGCTGACTCCTCACCTCGTCCGAGACGAGGTTCTCCAGGGTCTCCACCATGAAGGTGTCATGAGCCCCTGTTCTGTCCGACAGGTCGTACCCTGCCTCTTCCGCATTCAGCTCGAAGGCTTGAATGAAATCTACCAGGGCGGTCTTGCCCTGGCGGGTGGTGGTAAGGCGCAGGTGCGCCGTCTGGGTGCTGTTTCCGTCGGCAAACATCTCTGCTAAATCTTCCAGGAATTCCGGGAAGTTGCAGTTCTCTTCGAAGGCTTTCTCCCTTCGAGCTTTCTTCTTCCAGTTCCGCGCCCAGTTGGACGCCGGACACCTGGCTCCGTCTTCTCGGCCCAGCAGGGATACTGTGAAGGCAATCTTCTTCTTCTCGGTATTGAACTCCGAGGCATATGCCCAGACGTAGTTGTCTAAGGCGTTGCACCAAGTTTCAAACTTGGCCTTGTTGTTCCCGTCGAACATCGGCAGGGTCTTTGCATAAGAGATCCGCGAGGATCCCATATGCGAGGGTTGTTCTTCTCCGTTCCATCCCGGGACAGGGACTGGAACATATCGGGTCTGAGGAGGGGCTTCCTCCTCCATGGGGTGTGTGGGGGTCTGGGGGCGCGACATCTCAATCGGCGCGGGTGAAAGGGGCTTCGGGAGTGTCAGTGGGGACACAGCTGCGATTAACTGCGTGGGTCGGGGCGCTAATACTGCGCGGTGAGGAGGAGGCGGGCGACTGGTGTGGCGGGTTATCGACAGTAATGCTGATGGAGGGAGGCTGGGTGGGAGTGGTCCGGTCGGGGGTGGAAGGGAAACGGCCGAGTGGAATAGCTCAGACTTGTCTTCTGAGTCGGATGGGACGCGGTAAGACGTCCTGGTAGGAATCGCGGTGTTAAAGCTGGGCGGAGTTTCGGTATGCCACTAGGGCAGGTGGTGAGGTCGAGGCGGTCTTTTGCTGACAGAACAGTCCGGGGTCTTCTACGACTCCCCCCACGGCTGCGAGATAGCCCTCTCCGAGGATTAGGCTAGTGCTCCTTTGTCTGCTTTACGTGGGGACGGTCTCAATGTTTCCCGTAGCGTGTAGTGACATCTGTTCAAGTGAACTGTGCACGATGGGCGCTGCAATTGTTTAACATCGGTGTGGACGACGTGAGTGGTGGTAGAGGAAATGGGTCTTCAGGTAAAAGGCTGCCGCAACGGCAGAAAGGGTAAGAGGTAGAGTGGGTAGGTGGGGAGAAAGGGAAAGGAGGTCGGAAGTGGCGGTACGAGGGTATGAGGGGTAACCTTTTATTATGTCACAGTCAAGACTTGAGTGTCCACTCTCGATATGAAGAGAGGGATTGGGTAGTGCTCGTGGTTGATCTTGAAAGATGATGGAATAAAAGGTTAACTACAACAGCGTAATAGCTACTCTACTTATACTGTCTAGGGAACCGTGTGAACTAATCTATATATACTACAACTACCCTTAACCACATGTTCTCAGTGTCCTTGCTGTGTCCTCATGTCCTGACGTCATCTCTGACATCATCGTGACGTCATCCCTTGGGTCGGGCCGGTCTTAGTCATAGCCTCTTTGTCATCGAGCACTTAGATCTCTGGCGCTTAGATAGGCGTTGGAACGATAGATCTTATCTAATTGTGACATACTGTGCCCATCCACTACTTCCCGGATATGTGCACCCGAGTCCCGAGGGGATCAAGCGTTGGGCCGTCCTGCAAATGTACCAATTTTGCCTCGATAATGGGCTCCGTGAGGTGTGGGCGTACCTGTGGGAGAATTGGTACAGGGCGTCATGTTGGGAGCTTTGGGCACGCTCCGTACATGCAGAAATACCAGTACTCAAGACCACGATGATTCTGGAAAGCCAGTGAGTACTATCGCCTCGGTGCGGAGTTATCCACTTACTGTTACGACAGCTGGCGCCGTATCAAGCACGATTTCCTGCATCATTTCCACATGCCTCGCTGCGATTTGCTTGTTTGGATTATTATCGTCAAGTTAGTGCCAAGCTTCTACCGTAAACTCGACCGGCTGCTTACCGATACTGGGTGGTATCGTGAACTCTCGTCTTGGCGCAAAGACTTCAAGCAGGCATGGCGGAAGCTGGAGAAGACACCTATAACGCTGCCGGTTAATCCTGCATACTGGACAGATGCCAGAAAAATGCTCTGCACCTGTCCATCGCTCCCGACTAGCCGCTTTCTCATTTGCAAACACACTGTTCAGAGTGTCGAGCACGTCCCTCCCGTGTTCTTCTTGGAGGTCAAGCGCCAGCGCACCGCGCCATTCTGGATCCATCCGTCACTTCGGCCACTGTCACGGTCAGATGACACCGACACACAGAACACGGTCTCAGAGCAGGCTGCACATGGTGCAACCCCCCTGGATGCGACACCGGATTGGGACGAGGACGAGGATGACGATGTCGTGGACACGCGCAAGCCGGAGGATGACCAGCTCACATTTCTCGAGGTGATGGACGAGAACATTGATACGATCATCGAGTTTGCAAAGGGGCTCAAGTTCCAGCGCCAGTTCCGCGACCAGCGTATGCTCCAGGCACTGGAACGGGAGGGTGCATCGTTCCTGTGTCTGGCGAGGGTGTGTCTCGCGAAGGAGAAGCGGTTGGCGTCGACACGAGGCAGGGCAACACCTTCGACGTGGGACAGATCAATTGGCAGTGCCATGTTCTACCGCTCTAGGCCCGCGCGGGCCGATGGAAGCACTTGAAGAGTTCGGGGGCAAGTGGGGGCAAGCGGCCAACAAACAATTGGGGAAAGAGTGCTCACCCTCATCGAAGCAAGTTCCCTTTACCGCCAATCGTTTGGCTTTAATAAAGGGGTGTGAGCACACTACGTGCTACATGCTCAGTTCCCAAAATGTATTTGACAGGACTCTCCTAACCTCAGCGACCACGGTATCGACACTGATGCCATAATGAGTGATCCCACTCCAGCTGTAACCAATGCAGCAGGTTCGGATGCTGCGCCCAGTCTGGATCCGGCACAGCCTGCTACGAGGTGTTCTGGTCACAAACGCAAACAACCGGAGTTACAAGATGGGGTGGGGGACTGGACAGAAGCCCTGAAACTCGGTGTTTGTGGTTATTCAGCGGAACCCCTGGACGATGCGGATGCCCCAAACGTAGTGCAGTGCAGAAAAGAAGGTTGCGAGACCAAATGGGTATGATTAATATTTCGTTACTTATTAACTTTTCCGCTGACTCGGTGATTATTTCAAGTATCATCTCGGTTGCCTCCAGTTGGGAAGTGTTCCCTCTAATTGGATACGCGAGGCATGCTTGTCTGCGAAAGAGCCCCCTCGAAGTGTCCTCGCGGCGGGCGATAAACTATTGATAAACTGGTGACGGGTAGAAAACCAACATAGAAGGAAATATTTCCAGTTTTATACATACATAATTAGAACTAGCTCTCTGAGGACACCTCAGAACAACTTCTCAAATCCTATGTAGGCCGTCGAGGTCGACGAGCAACAGTTTGGCCATTTCTGGTGTGGTCGCTCATTCCTCACGTGAATAATTGCCTTATTAGGACGTCACGTGGTATGACGTGGTTGGTTGGTTCAGCCTGGGGGTCGTCAAAAACAAAAACCGGCATAGGGTCCGGGAATCACAAAACACCATACCCTTGTTGGCTGGCATTTCACGCAGTAGGGCACTTGCAGGAGCTCATAACCTCTGGTAATTGATAGTCAAGCGTATGGTACATATTTAAAGCATCTAGCATATAATACAAAATTTTCCACAGCCTGAAAACATGTCCATGGCCAAATGGTTGTTTTTTATCGCGACCAAATATTTTTTTTTGGGGGGGGGGGTCACGTGTGTTTATCAGTGTACGATAATGAGATCAGTGACCTCTTGTGTAACTTCTCCGAAAATCCAGGCAATGGTAGCGTCCATGCGATCCTTGGGTGGTGCCATTCGTCACGTCAAAAGCGGATTCAAGGCTGCGATTGCCTTCAAGTCTCTGAATACCTTGAAGCACTACGAAGCTGAGTACTCTCTGGCATCTGTTTCTGCTTCGGTGAATTTCTGCGGGTACTTGGGATCTGTGCGACGTCAATTGCACAAGGACCTGTATGCGGAAAAGATGGCGGAAATATTCTCCCGTGCTAAGCTGCAGGATCGCAATCGAATGATTGCAGCTCTTCGCGGCGGCTCAACGAAAAAGTTGGTTGCAGATGGGAATTTCGTTCCTCTGCCGACATCCATCAGCGCTTGTGACGAACCAGACAAGCTGCTTTCGGATCCTGAGGAGGTTATGGAGGAGACTCGACAGTATTTTTCTAAACTGTACGGACGTCTGCCTCCGGTTTCAGTCCCGAAGCCGTGGATGGATACACCATCGGTTGTCGCTGTCAGAGACCGCGTTAAGGCAGACCCTTTCCGCTGGCCGAGGCCCGCATCTATTTTCCAATTCCGTGCGCTTTTACGGAGAGGAAACCAGAAACCTTCTCCCGGGCCAGACTCATGGGAGAAGTGGCTCGTGAAAGCTTTGTCTGATTTCGCGCTTGCCCTGGTTCTTGACTTGCATAATTATGTGGTCATGAACTCTTGTTTCCCTGGGGACCTAAAAGACATGTGGATCACCATGTTTCATAAGCGTGGTCTCTTAACAGATCTAACAAATTGGAGAGGTCTCTTTCTCTCCAATTGTCTGGCAAATTCTCCGATCTCGTGGCTGACGACAGAGTTGACAGCCTATTCATCGAGAATGGGAATTGTTCCTGAGACACAGGTCGCGGTACAACAGGGTGTTCAAACGAGGGACCTGATGAGCTTCTTGGCGGCCATCCAGACCTGGTCCGAACGACATAAACAAACGGTGTACGCCCTCAAGCGAGACCAGATGAAAGGTTTCGACTATCTGGCCCCAGAGGGATTCCACGATGTGGTGTTGGCCTACGGACTACCCAAATCGATAATAGAATTGGACCGAGCGGCTCAAGAGGACACCAAGTGTCGAATTCGGACATACTACAGGCCTACGTCTCCAATCGTCGTCAGTGGAGTCACAAAGCAAGGCGGGCCGGCATCTCCATTGAAGGCGATATACACGACAAGTCTTGGCCATCGCTACCTAGACGACATCGCGGCTCAGGATGTCGACAGCCTGATCATTACAACCTCGAATGCACTCGCAGCTGACCCGCATCAGCGAGACGACACATTACAGGTCGCGCTGTCCATGGCCGAAGCCACCGACGACTCTTTTCTCTTTGCTAAGTCCCTCCGTGCCTCTCAGAAATTCTGTCTTCATATGGAACGATTTCAGTTCGCGTACGGCTGGCTCACACAGTGGCGGAAGACCTTCACGTACATACTTAATGACCAGGACCCGAACCCTCCCGCTCGGCTGTCCTTTCCATCAGTTACGATCGAGCCAGGGGTCGACCCGTGGACAGTGAAGAATTATGAGATCCCAGTCATTCGTACAGGCCTTGATTTTCTCAACGCGAAAGTCGATGACCCAGGTGTGCGCTTCACCGAGCTCAAACATATCATTGATGCATTCACCTTCCCCAGACTGACTGGGAGACTCCCGATAACGCTTCTGCGCAAGATGGTGGCTCAGAACATCGTGTCCAGATGTCGCGCGTTACTGTCCCTTCAACCAATCAAACAGGCTGATGCAGAGGCGCTCGACGTCAGGATCTCTTCGAAGATACATGGGATCTTAGGCATAGACTGGGCTGCAACGCAGTGGAAAGCGTCCACCACATCTTTGTGGATTGCGTGGAATTCGAAGAGTGGCGGTGTGCTGCGGGAGAAGAAGTCTGCTTGCGGACGGAGCAGAAATTGGTTGAAGCTGGCTTATCGAGAGATGAGGACCACAGCAAGAATAGACAACAGCCGGAAGCCATTTGGTATTTCTTCTGATTTGTGTTGGATTTATGCTTTACGGATAAATAAGAGACAAGCATAGCTCAACGCCGGAGATGAAACTTGAAACTGCATGCATGGATTCATGATAAGTCAGCTCAAGCGACTTTCGATAGAATTCGGACATCAGGAAGCCTATCAGTCTTTTGACATTTTGATTGCCGTGTTTGGGCTGTTTCGCGCATTTTCGGATTTTTGATGGGATGTTGTCGACGATGGGGAGCTCCACATTGAGCTTGAAATTGGGTGTGGATATCTGGGATGGGATGGTAGGATGGAGGACTCCCTTGAGTGAGAAGGAATTTTAATTCTGATTGTGCTGCCGAGCTCCGTCAACCTTGCCCCATCAACGGTGTTGCGGATTTTCATGGCCGCGTGGTGTGGGTTGTGGGGTTGGGGCGTTTTAAGGGTTGTTGTGCCGTTTTGGCAGGCGGTCCCGTGTTGTGCAACACCTGACAACACAACAATCAAAATGTCAAAAGTCTGATGAGGGACCTAGGAAAGGAACTGTGTAGAAGTCGAGACGCCGAATCCTGAGAGTTCGACATGCCGTATATGTCCATCAATACATGCAAAAGGGTCTGAATAGACACAGCGGGTCGTCCATTCGAAGTGCATCTGTAAGTTAGGCTGTAATCTTCTTGACCGACAATCACATACGCGGCAGCCCTGTTGAGACTCGGATCTCGGCCCACCTCCAAAGAACTGCGCGAGGCATGATAGTCCCAAATTTAAGCTGTCAATTAACACGAAGGGCTCGTATCAGGATCGCGAATCGACGGATTTCCGCGGTGGGTTGGCAGGGTCCTGAGGTTGTGGCAAATCTTGACAATGAAGAGAGCCGCCCATTTCCACGGTCTCGGACATGGACGATGCCACGAGACTGATTATCTGCGTGGGTAGAGAAACAATGTGCACAGTGCGCAGATGCACATTAGCAACTGCTTCGTTCGGCCATGCATGCTGCCGATATTGGTACAGGCTCCCAAATAGAGAGACATCTCGACGGTTCGTTGCGCTAGCTAGGAAAGATGAAGACATGATACTCGCTGCTTCTCCGCGTGTAGCCGTAGGTGCCCATCAAGGAACGGCCAGAGAGTTACGAAACCTCGGGGGCGAGTGCTTTGTGAGTACGAGATTATGTAAGTACACCGATCCCTCGTCGGTGTGATTGTAGCGTAAGTTCCATCGGCCGAGGCAGGAAATAGGGTTGTTGTAGTTAAAGTCTCCCAAGATTTGCGACGCGAAGGTGGCATGATACAGGCCACTACGACACAGTCCGCCGAGAGTCAACAAGCATCACATAGATAAGGATGATAAAAATAAAGGTATTGTACATACAAATGCAGATCCACTGTTACTATTCCGGCCACCGCCGAATCTCCACCTGCAAACCGTGCTCGGAGAGGGCCGTCAATTGCGAGATATCTTCTTCATGCCTATGCGATTCGAAGGTCACACTAATGGACCGGAGCGCGCCGTTGTGTGCAGCAGCGGACCCACTCTGATTCGGCGGAGATGTAGAGCGCGAGGTCACCATTTCAGCCAGGCCGCCGTCATGCCCCACGCACATGCCGAATTCGAGTTGCTCCAGCCGCGGCAGGATGTGTTCGCGGAGAGGCGACGCCTTGAGCACCTCGGCAACCTGATTGGAGATCGATATGCCGCGCAGGGCGAGACTCCGCACATTCTGCATTCGCGGGCGCTTCAGAAACTCTTGAACAGTGGGGTCCACACCGTAATTGTGGTCAGTAGTGTACACGAACTTCTCGAGCTGGCAGCCCGAGCGGTCGAGAAGAGCAGCAAATGCAGGCCATGCGGCGTACCCGGTATTTCGCTGCTCGATACCGAGGCTGCGGAGCTGCGGAAGGACGAGCCAGTCCAGGAGCAGCTCGATAGGGATCAGTGAGGTGACGTGGAGCGTATGGAGATTTTCGAGTTCAACAATCGAAAGCAGGCCATGGGGTAGGCGATACTCGTCACAGGGGTATACGTTGGAGAACGTAGCTTCCGTCAAGACGAAGGCGTGACGGAAAAGGTGTAGGCATTGCGAGATGGAGATCATGATATGTACATCGAGCGTTGTGCAGCGCTGCATGTATCCCTCGACCATCAGAAAGGACATGTAGTCTCGGGTTTGGTTCAAGCCGGGACCACGGATAGATAGGGATAGTCTACGGCGACGAGATCGGTCTAGCCAAAGCTTCGCAAGAGAGAGATATGCACAGTGGGCTAGAGAATGGACGTGATCCGACTTGTGCTGCAGTGAGAGGGAGGACCATAATGCGGGAAGTGAGTGTGCAGTATTTCTCCAGTGCTTACAGACCCATGAAATGAGCATAGGTGCTAGTCTAGAACTTGGTGCCATGTATTCAGCAGCTGGCAGGCAAACTAAGAATATTTCCTGGAGAAGCTCGATGGGTAGTCGTTGAATGGGCGAATCCCCGTTCTTCAAGAGCAGGGAAAGATCTGGCACGGACTAATAGAAACATGAGCAGGTGGACTCGTTATCTGTAGACCAAAAATCCCGTACTGAAGTGCAGTCTGAAGCGCAGTCTTTGCTTTCTGTACTGGCCGGAGCCATCGAATGAGCAGTGTTCGAGGATGTACGCTCCGTACTCCTCCTATTCCACGGAGCAGAACCGGAATGCGATAACGACGGACAGATCAGTGCAATGTTGTGAAAGACTTGATTGTGACGCACAAAGGCTTTGGAAATAGATCGCCCAGTAAGACTCCTCGCCTAAGTCTACGGGTATTGAGCATATCCTAGACAAGACCAGTTTTGAGCTCGAATGTCACGAACCGACAGAGGTGGCACTGAATCCCAGGTCAAGCAGTGATCAACAGCAGTCACTGCCACTGCACAGCCTCGTGTCAAGGTGGAGAGCACCTTTATGTAAGCCGTGACAAAGCGTGACGTAACGGACAAAGCGTGACGTAACGTTCCAAATCTCGGGTCGGAGAAAAAGAATTGAATAAATCAGTGCAAAAAAATGGATTTCATAGGGGAAAAAAAACTACATATGTACAGACTCTTTCATCAATGTTACTGCATCATAAGGCAGCATCCTATGGCTCTTGTATGTCTTCTGTAGATAACCTAAATCCTTCATGGCAGAGAACTCAGACATAGATTTTCTGAAAGCCATTATATACTCGAGACCCTCTATCGCACTGGTTGCCAAATTTGCATACAATGTCTTGGAAATATTTTACGCCATCCCCGTGTATCGTTTTAGTGACGCTTGATCTGATTCAGTGCAACCCATTTGAATATGGTCGGGGCCGTTCCTTAACGCAGCCGGGCTACTGTGGCTTTCAATAGCTGGCCATTGCAGACTGTTTTGAAGCCCTCATCTTTCCAGGCTCGAAGATGTTTTGTCAGTCCAGGTTCAACAATGTATTTTATTTCTCGTCGTCTTTATGGCCGGCCAGCTCTACTACCAGGCTGACAGCGAGCGTTGAATGCCGGCGCTCTGTTGGCTGAGAGTATGGTTGCGGACCGAACTTCGTGACCAATCTGAGTCCCGATTTGGTAACTGATACTGTGACTTCAGTTTTTTTCGAAACATTTTGAAACATCGTATTTAGTACCGTAAGAGACCAATCTAAAGATCTATCGGAACAGAACTTCAAAAATTTCAATTTTTGTTTTTCACTCACCGATTTCGCGCTTTTGATTGCGGATCAGCCGGTCCGGTGGCTGTGCCGCGCCATCAGCTGCGCCTGTGCACCCGCCATCGTCTTCCACCATGCCAAGGCTCCGTAAAAAGGCAATCCAAACCCAGCGGGACTCCGATGGCCTGTTTATGTCCAACCAAACACCTCCTCCAAACCCCGAACCAATGTCCGCTGAGGACGACGGCAACTCGGAGGAAGACCCTCTGGCATGTGAATCTGACGACGATGAGCCCGAGGAGGGATCCGATGCCGAGTGGGACAGGCTGCCACGTCCAATGACATTCGAGGAGAGACTCAAGAAGCGCGCCATCCGAAAGGAGAAAGCCGCGGCGAAGCGTCGGATTGCGGAGATGCGGGGCGCTGAGCAGCGATTGGCAGGTCCGATGGACAATCAGAAAGGTTCATTTCTGGTCATAATCCTAGGGTTATACTTATTTTATTTAAGGCAAAAAGCGGGGCCCATATAAAATTGGAGGGATGTCGAAGCGCACATCACAGGAGAAGCGCAAAAAACTCAAGGAGGACTATCGAAAGGGCTTGCTCCACATTTCTAAAGACGAATTTAACCGCCAGATGGATGCCCTGAAACACCAGAATAGCGCGCCACCCTCGAATAACCAGCCAACAATCAGCAATATGTTTCATAAACGCGCGAGGGCTATGTCCATCTCCTCCGACGAAAGTGAAATCTCTTCGGTCTCCCTTGCTGCCCCATCCAAGCGTCATAAAGGCGATGAACCGACCGCCTTGTCGTCATCTGCTGCCCAATTGCACGAGGAAGAGGAGGAATCATCTTCAGCGGAGGAATCAGAACTCGAGGACGAAATTGAGCTGTCCCCGGAGATGCTCGAACAAGGCGCCCGTTTGAAGGAAGGGGACGCTGCCGTTGATTCTATTGTCACCGCTGATGAGATTGCCGAATGGATCGAGGTTCTAGAGGACGCGACTCCGCTTGATCCTGAAGAACTGGGTTTCCTTGCTGCAGATGGCCTCAAGAGAGCTCGTAAATCCAAAGACTATCGCAGCACTCTCTTGTTTGCTGCGCTTGTAGATTTGTATCGCTGGTAGGGATGGCCACGGGTACGGGTCAACCCGGCGGGTTTCCGGGTCGGGTCAGCCCGGGTACGGGTACGGGTTCCAAATTTAGTAGACCCGAAACCCTTCGGGTACACCGCGGGTCTGCGAAAATCGAATTTATTATGGAATTCAACTCATTGCAAGGCAGTTAGACATGGCTAACAGCTATCAAAGGTACTCCCAAGCTTTTGTTAAGCACCAGATGCATCTAAAATCTCAATCAGTGAACATATTTCATGTTTTGAAGGTGTTAAACCTTCCCGGCAAGCTTCGGCAGCCATGATCCGATCAATTCGGACAACCCGTGGACAACCCGTGGACCCGCGGGTTTGGGTCCGGGTTTTCCGGGTCCGGGTCCGGGTCGACTGTTTCATACCCGAACCCGTACCCGTGACCATCCCTAATCGCTGGATGCCCCGAATGGGACGATTGGCGGCGGCCTTGCGTGTTGCTAATAACCACGGCCGTGGTCTTGCATTCCGACGTGTTCTCTGTGCACAAGCTCGTTTTTTCGAGAGCAACGTTCGACGATTCTTCCGACGTGCAGATCGATACGCGAGTGTCTACCGCCACGGAGTTACAGGGCCAGTGGCTGAGTTTGCGGTGAAAAAATATAGGTCCCACCGAGGAGTTCAGAAGACGGAAATCGAAGTTGCGGAGGCTGAGTGGAAGAAGAGGTCTCATTTGGGTGCCGGGAAAGCCCATGTTTAGTCCACACAATTTTTTTTTTTCATCCCAAAATTTCGCGCTTTTTAACCCCACATTAGGAGTACCTCCGATTTCTCTGAGATGAAAATTTACCTATAAACCACCCCCCATTTCCTTCCAAATCTCGAATCTTAGAAGGTTTAGACAAAAAATGCGACTTGCCATGAAGTTTTGGCCGCAACCATATGTATCACCGATCTTCCGTTCTGTCGTACAGAAATCAGTCGACAGTAGAGGACATATGTATACAGGTTACTCACCATGTGCCCCGGGAAAGCACTCAAGGGTCACTTCGAGAAGTCGAACATGACCAACCGTGTTGTTGCTCGTGCGGAGCTCAACGCCGTTCGGCATGATCCTTCTAAGGACATCACCGTCTATATCCGCGCTATGGCTGCTGCCGTATCGAGGCTCACTGCAATGGGTGTCATTGTCGATGCAACTACCCATAAGGATCTCCTCCTTATCAACCTCGACTCATCCTTCAGTGCAGTTCGCACCGTCCTCCTCGCACGTGCAACTGAGCCTGCACTGGAAGAAATCACCAGCCTACTCTCCGCCTCTGCTGCTGATCCTGGGATCAAGCAGGAGGATGACGGGATTTCGTCCATCGCCCTTGTTGCCCGTGGTTCTGCCCCCCGCCGTGTTGCTGCCGCTACCTCCTCTTCCCCCTTGACTGGCACCATCTCTGATGGCTTCCCTCTCGACTCACAGGGACATCGCTGGTGCGATCCTACCAATTTGGACTGTCATCGGTGCGGCCGTGCAGGCCATATTGCTTACAAATGCATGCATTCGATGCCTGCATTTGTCAAGGATTGGATCAATTCCAATCTGCGCACTCCTCAGTCGCACGCTGCGGCTTTCGCTTCTGCCATCGACGCTGGTCTCGACGTGGATTCATTCTTGGGGTTGTGGGAGAAACACATGGGAGGTGGCTACGGCGATGTTTCTGGCCCTGGTCTTCCACCGATTCGCACCTAATACCTGAACGGTTTGAGAAGAATGCTCCGCGCTTCGACGATGAAAAACCAGAAGAATTGCTGCAGTTCCTCGAGGACATGGAGCGAATGATGGACATTGAAGGCACGGAAGCCGATGATAAGAACACATTTATTGTACGCTATGCGTTTCAAAAACCAGCTGAGTAGTGGAGGAAGTTCAAGACTTACACAAAGTCATTTGAGGAATCCAAGAAAGAGATCCTCGAGAACTATCCCACGGCTAGAACACATAAACGTGGTTCGATGAGGAAGCTTCTGAAAATCCTGAAACGTTACGATGATGGAGATCTAACTATGGATGATGCAGACAATGTCATGAAGATAATCAGAGAGATGAATGTGGAGGTTGACAAGCTCATGGTTGACCCACCTCAGATCACTGATAGAGAGGCGGTTACAATGTTCCTGGAAAAATTGGACCCTACCTTCGTTGAACGGATTATTGCACGCCTGGACAACAAGAGATCCTTGGCTCCAGCAGCAGTTGCAGCTGCAGACGCAAATCCGAAGGAGAAGAGTCGATATTCCTTTGAACAAGTCACGACTGAAGCCAAGCTTCTGGTGAAGGACTTCGATGAGGACGCAGACTATTTCCAGAACAGAGGTCGCCGAGGTGGTATATCCAGCCTCAACCCCGGAGCTGAAGCTACCTCTGTCAAACAAGAAGACAGAGAGTATGAGCGACGAAATTTGGATATGCTAGAGTCCATAAAACAGACTGTAGTGAACATGGTTGACCGACTTGAGACCGGCCAGAAGGCCCAGCGTGCAGAACTTGAACAGTTCTACAAATCGCTTCCGGGACGAGTTGCTGGAGCTCCTGATTCACAGACATTTCCCCCACGTAGAGAAGTCCGGCCCATGAGGCCATTAACTGCGTCGGATCTGTGTCATTATTGTGCAGAAGCAGGGACTCACTTTATAAGCAACTGCCCTCATCGGCGTCGCCATATTGAAGAAGGAAGCTTGAGGGTCATACATGGCCAAGATTGTCTCGCCAACGGAGAAGTAATCCGGGTGTATGGGAATAAATCCCGCCGCCAAGTTGTGGATGAATCCAAGACCAGATTGGCTCAAGTGAATTATCAGCAAGCACCTTCATACCCGGCCGGAGTTTTCAAGCTCAGTGTGGATGAGAGGGCCGCAATTGAACGAGATGATGGAACTGGCTATGGGAACTACCATCCAGCGGAATATGATCCCTTGGGAAGCCTCCAAGTATATCACGGAAGCAGGTATCGCTGTTGCTGGTACAAATTCGGATCAAAAATAGAAATGGCTGCTCTGGATTGACGACACCGACATCGGCTCGTTGCAAAGGATACACAGCAGTAACGATTGAATTGGTCAATCATCAGGGAAAATTTCCCCAGGGATTTTTTGATATTTTCCCAAAAGATTTGGTGAGGGCCAAAAAAAATCGATATTTTGCGGACATTTCTTGGAAATGTGTTGGAATATTCAGGAAAATATCAGATTCTTGAAATTCAGGTGGAACTTCAGATATTATTTTGCTCAGATGTTCAATGGCCATACCTGCGCCCCAAGTATGTATTGAGGGACTCTCTTGGCAACAAACCACAACAAGCACAGGGACAGCTCCCGGGGCCACTCCGACTCATCCGAGCCGTTGTTGCTGGCAGATTCCTATGCCAGTGGGTCGTCATCCGGGCCGTTGTCATCACTGATATGTTCAGCAGCTGCAGAAGGTGCTTGGCTGGATGTGAACCTCCGTTGGGGCCACGCTGAGCATGAGCTCCCGTTTTACGCGGGCAGGGCATGGTTGTCGACGAAAATGGGCGCGTTGATGGCGCTGCACAGCCACCGGCCCGGGTGATTGCCGCAATCAAAACGGCAGAATCCGAGTCGCAAAACCAAAAATCAACTTTTTGAAACTTCTGTCCCAGCAGATCTTTAGATTGGTTCTTCTGCTACTATCTACAGTATTACCATCACTTTTTCTTGGAAACTGGATTGGTAGTAGTGATTACCAAATTGGGACACAAACTTGTCACAAAGTTCGGTCCGCCACCATACACGAGATGATGCATGACAGTGCCCACCCTAAACTATATGGCACCCTACGGCATGTAACCACGTGAGTGCGAGGATGGTTCGTTTTGATGGTGTTGCAACAGCATCAAACACCTTTCTTCCTTTTCCCCCACCTCGTTCTCGCTCAGGCCTGGCTCAAATCCCCTCTGAACTTCTTCTTGGGTCCCTCGCTACCGTTCTATGTCTCATGGACGGTCTGTGAGTATTATGGGTGTTGTGTGCTACCTTTCTGGCTCCGCAATGTGTTTCACTCGCACTTACCTATCATCTCCCAGTCTCCAGCCCTCTTCAACGAGAGTCTGACGCCTGCTTCCCGCTGGTATGTGGTCCCTTGTTCCCTGACCCAAATCCTTGTGCTCAGGGCCGTTATAGCACCATATGTGTACCTCTTCAAAAACGGTCTTTATGGTGACCTCTCAGTTGCTGAAACATCACACTTATGGTGGCGGACCGAACTTCGTGACAAGTTTGAGTCCCGATTTGGTAATCCCTACTACAACCTCAGTTCTAGTCATAATACTCTGTAACTGTGGGAAAAGCATCAAAAGAAGCTGGTCTCAACATCTATTGGAGCAGAATATTAAAAAACTTGAATTATGTTTTTGCCACTTCGATTTCGCCGTTTTGATTGCGGATCAGGCGGGCCGATGGCTGTGCCGCGCCATCAATTGCCATTTTGCGCCTCCCCGATGTCCACAGGCCTCATCCAGGATGCCCAGAAGTAAAAAACAAGCAGTGCATACTCAGAGGGGCTCTGCAGGCACATTTACATCAAATCAAATCCATCCACCCGACCAATCCTCTTCTGGCCATTACGAAGATGATGATCTGGCATGGGAATCTGCCAGCAGCGACGAGGAGCCCGAGGAACTCTC
>JARGXW010000468.1:0-109858 GCA_029204085.1 Mycena sp. CBHHK59/15 | reverse complement strand
GGGTCAAACAATTCCCATTCTTGTTGGTGGATATAGCGACATCGCCAAGTGGAACCCTCAGTCTGTTTAATCTTTATGTTGCACTTTCGCGGAGTTCAGGGCGTGCAACCGTCCGGCTACTGAGAAATTTTGACGACGCGCTGTTCTTGAAAGGACATGATCCGATTGTGTTGGCAGAGGATGATAGACTGGAACGCTTGAATGAGCAGACAAAGAGATGGTGGCAAGAGATGCGGGCGGGCATGGGACTCGTAGATTCAAGTATCGTAGACGAAATGTGTAAGGAGTCCAAGCCGCTTCAAGCGCGCGGGTTCGCTTCCGGCTGTTTATCAGCATGGTATTACTCACGGTTTGCGCGTCGTAATCCCTACCAGCGTGAAACTTTTAAGGAGTCGACAATCTTGGAAATAAGCACGTGAAAGTCGGAAAGATCCGGAGTCGGATCAACGGGTTGGTCAAAAAGTCATTACTCAGCAAGGTAACTCCGACCGGATCACACGAACGGCTAGGTAACCGAGACAGTCATGATGCGGTTGAACTGTTGAACTTTGAACCGCCTAGGATTAGCCGACGGCAGGGGCTTGCGTCAACAATTGCCGCTACCATGAGAGCGAGGCGACCAGGAGCCTACTTCTGGCCAACGGCTGGGTATAAAAGGGCCAGCAACTCGACCCAAAATTCTCACTACCAACTAGAATTTGGAAACTTCTCACACTACTCATCCTCACAACTATGTCATTCTGGGAGACTCCTACTGCACCGACGAAGCTCGGCCATTACAGAACGCTATCCCCTCGCCGGTGTCCATGTATCGCCCCTTCAACTGGGTGCGATGAGCATCGGGGATAAGTGGGGTCCGCCCTGGGGGAGATGGACAAAGAATCGAGCTTCAAGCTGCTGGACGCGTTCTTCGATGCTGGCGGCAACTTTTATCGACACGGCTAACAACTAGTAAGGCTCTCAAGTTGTGCTTCGCAATATGGATTTGGCAGCTGACTCTGATACGCAGCCAAGATGAATCTTCCGAAAGCTTTATCGGAGAGTGGGCAGAGAAGCGGGGTATCCGCGATCAACTAGTTATCGCAACGAAAGTTTGTACCGCCGTGACCACAAGTGCTCGGAGACTGACTCGATACGCAGTACAGCAGTAACTTCAAGGCCAGGAACGACGCCATTGGGAAGAAAGTTACGTATGTTGGGAATAGCGTGAAGAGCATGCACATCAGTGTCGAAGCTAGTCTCAAGAAACTGCGCACCACGTACATCGACATTCTGTATATACACTGGTGGGATTGGGCCACTGGGATCGAGGAGGTGATGAACGGACTTCATAACCTTGTCGTTCAAGGCAAGGTCCTGTACCTCGTACGTGCTGATCGATTCTCTCGTTTGCGCCTTGCCAACTCACGCTCTCATTCAGGGTGTGTCAGATACACCTGCATGGGTAGTCGCGCAGGCCAACCAGTATGCCCGCGACCACGGCAAGTCGCCCTTTGTAATCTACCAGGGCGCATGGAACATTATGGATCGGTCCTTCGAGCGCGAAATCATTCCAATGGCTCGGGCGCATGGTGGGCAACTCCGGTTCAATATGATATTACGTCTATTAACTGCGAATAGGACTGGCACTTGCGCCGTGGAACGTCCTCGCTGCGGGAAAACTCCGCACCGACGCCGAGGAGCAGCGACGCCGCGAAACCGGAGAAAAGGGCCGCGTAATGTTCGCCCCGACTGGGAGCGAAATGAGGACCAGAAGAAAATGTCCAAGGCGCTCGAAAAGGTCGCGGGGAGGTCGGGGTAAAGAGCATCACAGCCGGTACGTCTTACCACATTTTCTAGGTTCATAAGAACATTCTGACGGATGTCCTCCAGTCGCCATTGCGTATGTCATGCAGAAGGTCCCGTACTGCTTCCCCATCATTGGCGGCCGCAAAATCGAACACCTCATGTCGAACATCGAGGCACTCGATATCTCCCTCTCCGTAGAACAGATCGCGTACCTCGAAAGTGTACTTCCGTTTGACCCAGGATTCCCCAACAATGATTGTGGGTGTTCGAAATTACTTCAATTCAATGTTTGGTCTCATTTTATATTTTCCTTTCTTTCAGGGCGACGGGTCAGTGTACAACCGCTCATGAAGTCCGCCGCTGTTCTCGAACAGCAACCGCGCCTTGAGGCTATCCGACCTTCGAAAGACTAGGCGCAAGTCGTGCGACATCTGCATACATTTTGTTCTTTGTAAATAAAACATCCATGGCTCGACCACCACTAAATTTACGCCTGAGTCAGAGGCAGATGACCTCTGGAGAAAACCGTGCCAAGGTGCCAACATGAACAGTCTCCAAATTCTTTATCTACATAATACAGTATCGGACATGGTGAATCGAATGAGCATTACCGCGATTCCGCTGAATATCGTGCTTGGAGTCGCCTATTTTATGGATCTTTCCGACACTCTCCGAGCGCGGTCCTCTGCGTAAGCATTTGTCGTCGGTGGACTAAAAAGTCAACTTGAAGTTGAACGTTGAATGTTGAACCCCGGGCCAGAAAAATTATGTTCTTCCTGGATTCATCTGTAAAATTTGCGATTTGTCTTGTATCTCACAAAGCCGTCTGGTATCTCGTAGACAGACGCTTCTTGAACGGAAGAACGTCGTACACCGTTGGAAAAACCCAACCGAGGCCGGATGGCGCAAACCCGATTGCTTGGTCTTGCTTGTCTACAACTTTTGATCCTTTACCCTCACCTCGTTTCAGAGGTCCAATGAACTAGACTTCCTACTTCACTTTTCGGGACCAGGCGCGGCTGTATGAACCTCTCGAGAGGCTCCAGGCATCTTTTATGGCGTTTCACTCGCGCCGGGGCTCGTCGCTGTCGCACACTGTCTTCGGGCCCGAGTTCCTCAGGTGTCCGCCCGGTCCAATACAAAAGTGATGCTAGCGCCCTGCTTGCGTCCGGGCACCCGAGAAGCTAGAACTGAAGGCCTTTGAGAACGCAGTTGCTTCTCGGCCTCGGCCCACCACTGTGTGCATACACAACGTGCCGCCCCACATCGCATGAGCGAGGTTACACGGCTCGTTCTCTACGGCCCGCTACTCTGCGTATACGACAAAGAGCAGAACGGATACCGCACCGTCTCTCTCACCTTCTTCAGGCACGACATCGCCTCTCTGTTCTACGACGAGATCACGGCCACCGATGTCTTTCTGTACGGCTTCAAGCTCGTGTTTGCCTGGGCGAATGGGCCGGAACCTCCTCCCTTCACCCACACGCGGGCCCTATGCATCTCCGAGCCCAATACTTCGGCCTATCGACCGCTGCGCACATCCATGCCCAACTGGACCCCTACGGGCCGATCGATCGTGTGCACTTCCTCCAGGGGCGCGACGCCGTGTTTGTCGACTTCTGCGCCGTCACGTCCGCCGAGCAGGTGAGCGCCATCTCCACCGTGCACAGTGCGCACATTGACGTCCCCGCAGGCGCTGGCAGCCCTCCGCGCCCACGGCGCCCCCGTCGACTTCGCCCACGACCACTGCGCGGCCGCGGGGGAGGCGCGCCTCCGCGATACAGAACCGCTCGCGCGTCGTCGTCCTCGACGACGTCCCCGCCGGTACCACCGTCGCCGATCTGTGCAACCTGATCCGCGGCGGCGCGCTGGAGAAGATCGTGCTGACGCCCGCGCGCGACGGCGTGGCGAGCGCTGCCGTACGTCCTCTACCTCGTTCTAGCGGCCGAGCGTGCGCTGACCGCACCGCGTAGTTCGTCACGTTCATGGAGCCGACCGCCGCGGCGGCGTTCTACCGCTTTGCCGTCTATTGCGGGCTCGACGTCCAGGGCAGGCGCCTGTCCCCCGGTTCCGGCGTAACGCTGGCGGTCGCCCGCCGCATCTGAGCAACTACATCCGCCTCGGCCTGTCGCGCTGCATACTCCTCACGGACATCCCGGACCTCGCCTCTTCACGAAAGCAAAATATGGCCGACGCGGGCATTACGGGCCATTGAGCAGGTTAGGTCTCCGAGCCCAGGTAGCCCTTTCATCAAGGAGATTGCGATCGCATCTGACGCCGGAATTGGCAGGCGCAGCGCGTCGATTTCGTTCATGAACATCCAGGACGCGGTCGCCGCGCACCGGCAGCTCGCGAAGCGCGCGGGGTACGCGGCGCTCAAGGTCGGCTTCAAGCGCGACCGGTGCGCCGCGCCGTTCCCGGGCTCGCAGAGGCTGCGCGGCTGCAGCACACGCAGGTCGCGGCGCTGTTCGCTCGGGCGGCGCCCGCCGCGCAGCGCGACAGCGAGCTGGACAGCGTGGTGATGCGCCGCTGCCGAACCTCGATGTCGGCGAGGTCGTGCGGCCGGAGGGCGCCGCGGCGCGCGATGAGCTTGAGATGGTTGCGCTCCGGAGGACGACACGACGGAACGGCTGCGTCCGCGTTTTAGGCGCGATACCTTGCGGGATATCCCAAATCAAATGTGGGATGCGGTTCGCAGTTAATGTCCATGGCAGCAAGTTGTCGGAGCTTCAGACTGCTCCACCAAAACTGCAAATTTTGCAGGATGTTATCGTAGCCTGCGGGACGAGACCATGGCGTACCCAGGACAGATAATAACTAAGATTTGGGAAGTCTGTCGAGCAGCGTGTCGTGTCGTCGACATGCGATTACTTAGTATTAGCAGTACATAGCAGTGACACCCAGCCGTGTCGATTCCACGGTCCCAGTGTTAGAAGAATTCTTACAAAAATCCAGCATTTAATATATGCACCTGACATCGACTCCCCGGTCGACCAGTGTCTGGTGGGCAGAGGCTGGCCATTGGCTGTCCACTACTACGGTGGCACGATTAGGCAGTTTACTATTCCGAGAAGCGTAGTTGCTGAAATGATAAAAAGCACAAACCAGGTCAAAACCAGGTTCGACTTGGGTCGTTGGCCTCAGGCTTGGGTTGAAGTGGTCACGTCCAAGTCACGTCTGGGCGGTCCGGTAATTTCCGATCCAGAGACTTACTCAGTCCCTGCCTTTTGCTTCGTCTTCAGCGCTTCAGATGTCTGCACCAGTCAGGACAGATTGCCTCGCCTGTCGATAACGGGGACTGCGACGTTCACCGGCCTTGGTATCTACGCGCTCTGGATGTCTCGCGAGGCTGCGCCAGGTAGCCGTGGATCGAAAAAAATCGTGGCGGTTTTGGGTGCAGGTGAGCGAATTTTCGCGTTAAAGTTCTCTGTAGAACTCAGCTGGAATGCCTTATAGCTTTACTTGTGGGCGGTGTAATGCGCTGGAGGCAGTCCGAGAGCGCGGAGACCAGCCGACGCCGTCGTGACGCGCGTACTCCAAAGTTGCACAAAAATGGTTTTGTGCTACAACCAGGAGCCCACTCGAAGTATCCGAAGAACAGCCGAGTCTGGGTTGTATTTAATCACTAAGTCTCAATAGACTAATTAGACGTCCTCTTGAACGAGGCAATATCTTTCGACCGTCTCATTCGCAAAAATGAAAAGCAAGACTGCAGAGTGCCTTCTCCTCGGCTTTTCTATATCCGATTCTGCCCCGAGAGTGTCCCTTTCCACGGCCTCACCGCACTCCTGCCGAAAAGCCAGGAGTTCGAATCCGCTGGGAGAGACTGTCTCTAGAGACGTCTCCAGAGAAAAATGATGACTTCACGGTCCATCAAAATTCTCTGGAGACACGGCATTTACCGAGAGACATGGCGCCTATCTGACGCCGTATCGATGTCGTCAATTCACAATCAACTCAGCCTGAGCTAGCTCATTTCTTGTTCGGGCCATTGCCTCCCGATGCCCAGAAAGGTATCTACATACAGCAAGTGGTATCTTCTCTGTATTCAAAATGTTACGTCCACACACAGTCCACAGCCTTCAAATAATTACATCGCATAGGCTACCGTTGATACGAGTTACAACATTCACATTTGTAGGTACTGACCAAATAAATGCAATACACAGTCTTTACTTCTCTTATTGCTCATGCAGCAGAGTGGCCGAGTGAGAGGTTCCATCAGTGTCATGATATCATCTGAATCCGTTGGTTCAGGCAGTCGGGCATTTGGCAGACCCGGACGGGTGGGCATATGTGATCAAAGGCTGTGTGAAGTCCGCAATCTTAGCTACCAAGTATAGATGTATATGTTGATAGAAACTTAGAGGTACCATGGCTGAGTGCTGCCTTGTTGCGCTGCATTATTTCGTCGTCTGTTGGTGAAACCAGTGGGTGAGCCAAAAACTTCTTTGAATGCAGCCCAGCAAGTCTCCACCAGGGGTGTGTTCGAGACTTGAAGGGAGGCAGCCAACATCTCTAGCATTCCAAGAGGAAGTGCTGAGGGAGGCCGCTGTTTGTCTATTTGCTGAAACTCAATAGTCGGCCTAGCCAAGCAAACCATGCGCAAGAACTGAGTCAGACCGTGAAAATTGAGAGAATTGAGTCCTGGATAAAGGCATAGGCCAGTAGAAATCTCTTCTATACTCATTTGAAAGGTCCAGGGAGGTTTCTTCATGGTATGACGTGTCTCGCGGTATGAACCAGCTCAAATCTATGCATACGCGTGTCGCGCATCAGTTTGTCGACAGTTTCCCATCACGTCTCTCGTTTTCATCAACCATCAATTTTGTCTCTGGGACATCGCGGGCATCAATTTGTCTCTGGAACGTCTCTAGAGAATTGTTCCCAACGGACTCAAAGCTCTCCGAAAAGCGATCACGACACTGGACAACGTGGCCGAGTCCGACGTGGATCGATTCGCGTCGCCCGTCACTCGCATATGACTCTGAGAGAAAGCAGAATCTACATTGTGATGCCAAGTCCTCGAGGCGCGACAGAATACACGAGCGTGTGGGAACGTGATCCCGAGGGGTAGATAAACACTCCCCCTATTTCTTATGACGATCGACCGACGGCGACGGCAGCATACCTGACATTTGCCCTATGGACTCCCAGGTGAGCTGCTGTCTTGCACCGGAAGAGGATGAGTACTAATGTCGATCTGTGCAGACTAGCGGATCCCCTCCTCGGTGCTTGAGTTCCGGCGGAGCGTCAATGCGGGCTCTGGTGCTGGCTGCACTTCCGGTATGACATTGGCACGCCGGACGACACAGACCCGGAGGCGCGAGCGCGTGCCGCGAGGAGCTCGCGCACCTGCGCAAAGAGGTCAAGGATCTGAGGCGGAATCTGGTGGGCGCATGCGGTCAGGGCAGCGACTCCAGGCGGAGCTGCTGCGCGCGCAGGGGGAGGCCAGCAGCTTCGGACAGAGCTCGCGGCGGTGCAGGGGCACGCCGCGCACTCGGCGCGCTTTGCGCAGGAGAGCCGGCGCCTGGTGTGCGACGCGCGGGAGGAGCGGGCGCGCATCGAGAGGCAGTACAAGACTGCGTGCAGCACGAACGACAGTCTGAAAGAGGAGCTGCAGATATCGCAAGGCGCACTTGAGAAGGAGCGTGCGCGCACGGCCAGCCTTACAAGCGCGCTAGCGAAGGAAAGGGGTGCGTTTGAGCAGCTTTTGTGTCGCCAGGGTGCAGACGACAAGATCGTGAGTGTTTCTCTTGTTTCCTCTCGGCGTTCTTACCCTACCTTTCCTTTTCATTCTCTCTGCGTCGGCCCTGGCGCTAATCCAATTGTGCGTAGACCTTTAATCAGCCATCCAAGGTGGCGGAGACACTTGAGCTGCAGACGCGCCGACCCTCGCTTCCACTGCTACTCCCTCACCCTCCCTCGGCGCATCATCACCCATTGCATCGGGCTCGCCGCTACCTTCTACACCGCGCCTCACACGTCCGTCTCCCCCCCCACGGCCAACTCTCCCCATCACGCCGTGTCCATCTCCGCTTGTCGCCTCGCGCCCGTCTCCCTCGCCGTACCCTCTTCCCCTGCTGTGCAGTCTCCACTCACATCCTTGTCCGCCGCACACCGCCCCAAGGCATCTTCCACCGTGCCTCGCCCGTCCCTGTCCAAACACATACAGTCGGTGACTGCCGGTGCAGGACTAGTCTCCGCTCGTACTCCTAGCTCCAGTTCGGCCGACGCAGGCGCAGCGTCAGTTTCCAACCGGGTGCTTCCTGCCCAGCGGCAAGCCGACCAAAAGCGCAAGCGCGTGGACGATGATGACGAAATGCCGCGCGTCAAGTGGAAGGCATCGCCGGTTCCAGGCCCCCGCACAGCACCAACCCAGAGCGATCAGTGCAAGAGCGTGGTGGACTGGTCGGATGGGGTGACGCCGCGCGCCAAGAGGGCGTCCCCAGTCCCCAGCACCGAACCGCCCGAAGCCCGATTGAAGCCGTGCCAACTCCGGGAGGACAGCGGCCCCGTAGTACAAAAGCGCAAGCACAAGCTCGGGATCGGCCATTTGGAGCTGCTGTTTGAGACCGGGGGAATACCATGCACTGCCGGGGCTGTCTGTACGTGACGTTCCCTGTCCTTTTCTCGCGTTTATTCACCCAGTTGTGGTTTCTTTAGACGCGCATTTGCCGCCACTGCGGCGTGGGCGGACCTGGTGGCCATGTGCAGACAGCGCACGGGCCGCGTGTGCGGAGCTGGAAATGTTGAGCCCGGCGCAGGTTGTGGAGCGTCGGCAGCGTTTGGGAAAACGGTGAAGGGCGCCTCGTCATGAAGGTGCCCAGTCCTACCATTGTATCTTTCGTGCTTGCTTATTTCGCGTCATTCCTCTATCCATTCATTGTCTTTTATTACCCACAATATCTGTACATTATTGCTAGTGCTTCAGCAGTGCCCGTCCCCGCTTCACGATGTCGTCGTTCAGGGTGATCGTTTCCGCTTTGCCCGTGCGCACGATATCGATCAGGGCGGCCGCCAGGTCGTCGACGCGCACCGCCCCGATCGCATACCCTCCGAGGCGCTTCAGGACGTCGCCCTCCTTCTTGAGCACCATCGCGGGCTTGGCGACGAACGTCACCCAGTGGCCCCCATGCAGCTCGTGTTTCTGCTCCATCGCCATCATCTCGAGCTCCGCGATGCCCTGGTGCGCGCATGAGCATGGCGTTTGCGTGTGCGGCAGCATCACATGAAGAACAGGCGGACCTTGATGCGCCGGCCCTCCTGCAGGAACAGCAGCGACTTGGTCTGGTCTTTCTCTGCGAGCCGGCCGCTGCAGTGGATGTAGCGGAACGGCTTCTGCTGCGCGACGAGCGTCGGCGCGAAGGCATTTGCGAACGCGAGCGGGTAGTCGATCTCGACCTCGCGGACGGCGGCCGTCGTGCCCATGCACCTGCGGTGTGCTCGTCAATCCCCCGTACACCGCAAATGATGCGGCTGCGAAAACATACCAGATGCAGGCATCCGCGCCGTCAAGCTGCTTCACGACGTCTTCGGGATACGTGTTGAAGTCCTTTATGACGACGACCTGGACTTTGGGGTCCGCGTGCACTGCCTCGGAGAGCGCGCGGCGGGTGAGGGCGATGATGGACGTGATGGCGGGGTCCGCGCGACATTGGAGGAGGACCTCGTCGCCGATGAAGCCTGTACAGCCGGTGAGGATGACCTTCATGGTCGCAGCGGAGGGTGTGGGATGCGGAGGACGTGGTTTGACGACTCAGAGGTCGAGTATAAATAGGGAAAATGCCCAGTGTTTCGAAAAACGCAGCATTCAGGGATGCGTACGCGTACTGTTTGAGATGAAATTTAATCCTGACGTGCATACAATTGATTGTATCGTTGTAGCATTGTCCGGTGAGGCGACCAGTAGAAACTGAACACGATAATTGTGAGCCCAAATCTTTTAGACATACCTCCAGACAACTGGAGGAAGAACCAAGGGGATCCACAAACCCAGCTACGCATCCGAGTCGAAGAAACGAACCGGAAGCCTTACATAGAACCATGTCGAAAAGTAGATGTACTGTAAACCTGTTGACGCAGGGATGGGCGGATATGCGGATGCCTCTCAATTTGGCTAATCTTATCTTATCGTCGCCCACCAGCCCAGACAAACCATAACAAACAAGTATCGCTCCCCCAAGTTTACAAAATTGATATCTATCTACGTCTAACGACTTAGGGTGCGGGCATCCTCGACAGACCAAAGTGAGAAGAAAAAGGGGGTAAGCTCGTTGCGAAGGCATTAAAAACCCTGAGATGAAAACCCAGTGGCAAGTACCAAAATTTTGACTGATTTTCGGTAGAAAATCAGCTTGGATATGAATAAAAGGCACTATTGAAAAAATTTCAAGCCATTTCTTGTATGTACGTCAATAAAAGAAAAGTAAAAAACGCCCCGTTAGACAAAGGTGAACATGAATCTGCCTTGTATTTGACTGTTTGGCCAACGAAGCGCGTGACGTGCTGTAAATGACTCCGAACAACTGACGACACATTTCGACCACTACATAGCACCAAACTGGCAGACAGTTACCAGCTATTTACATACGTCGCCATTACCGTGACACAGCCCGCCAAACAACCGCGATTGGACTTGTGCCCGAATATGTAGAGGGGAGCCTTCTAGGCCACGAATTTGATACATACGGTGCGTCTGAATCCTTTGGCCATCTAGATGTGGAAATACTAAGCACTTAACTTCAGTATTTTGGTATAGGTTGACGATGGTACCAGGGAGTCCAGCAAAAGTTAATCTCCATGGTTCTGCCATTTCAATTCATACTTGCTAGTTTGAGGCCCTGCCAGTTTGAGGCACCCGTGCCCTTTGGACAAGGGGCTCTGGGATTCCAAGTGGAAGCTACGCCTTCTGACCGCCATTGTCGCCATTGGTTTGTTTTGTCTCCAGAGGACTCCGATGGTTCAGAGCTTCTGTATTAATGTCATGTATGACATTTAGACTACAACCGCGCAACAACAGTGAGTACAAGTCGGTTGCACTGAAGGACGTAAGGCTCACGATTGCGTACCCCAACTCAGATGCACTTTACGGGCTCGCTGGAGTGAACTTTGTTGTTCACAGACCATATCTCCGGATCGGGGCTTGATGCAGCTCTTTGCCTCTTCCCACAATTTACTTCCACAATGAGGCGTTAATGAGGATTGATCCACCCTAATTGTCTCCGTACGCCTCGTTCTCACATACCTTGCCCATAACTGACTCATTCTTTTTGTGTAGCTTTTTCGTGACACGAGTCGTGACGAGTGACACTCAGATTCCTATTGTCTTTTTGTCTTTTGCAATGATGCGGCCTAGCGTTTAAGACCTTCGCTTGGATCCTTGTGGGTCCACTGCAGTCCCCGTCGTTCGCCTCTTCTCCGCTATAGCCGCTGGTTGGTTTGGCTGCTGCCCACTCACCGACTTGGATACAATATTAATGAATCTCCCTGTTAATGTCCAACACCCAGCTTCTCAGGTATTCCTCCTTGCACTCTATATGAACCAATCCTGAGGCCGTCCGACAGCCTCCACCAGTAACTCCACCGCGACGCACGACTCGTCCCCCGTTTACGCCAAGCAACAATCAAATCTGTCGATCCAATGACTCCCTCCTACGCCGACGCCAGATTCCAATACATCACTCGCAGCAGAACGACATGACCTCACAGGCTCAAGCCCTGGCGCAGGCGAACGCGCGCGCGGTCCATGCGCGCCTCCAGCAACAGCACAGTCACCTCCAGCTGCAGCTCCAAGCGCGGCCGGCCCCTCCTTCGCCAGCGCCCGCGGGCCCTGTCAAGGCCTTCCTTGACACCACTTTCCGCGCGTATGCTGCACGCATCCAGACCGAATTCAACAGTCTCCGCACGGCGTGTGCACGTGCGGTGCAACGCGAGCAGCGCGAGGCGGAGGATATGCGCAGCGCGTGTGTGGCGCTTGCGCGTCAGCGCGACGTCGCCGAGGAAAAGCTGCGCGTGCTGCTGGAGCGGCGAGAATGCAGCCATAAAGGGCTGGGGAAGCGCACGCGCGAGTACATTGAGTACGAGGAGGAGCTGGACGCGGCGGCGCTGTTGTACCCCCCGTCCCCCGTGTCCCCGCCGCAGCTGCCCATCCAGTCTCCGCCCCCACGCCTCCTCAGTCCTTTTGTCCTGGCTGCGCGGCGGGGCGCGAGCCTCACGCCCGATCCGGATGACGGGACGGCGTTTGATCTAACGGTTTCGTGCGATTCGCTCCCCCGCCCGTGCAAGAAGCGGCGCGTGAGCGGCTCGTCGCAGCGTACCTTGGTGCCCACCCCCAGTCCTAGCCCCCACCTCGGGGACGATGTAGAGACCAAGGAGCGGGTGACGTGCTATCCTGCCGGGTTGGGCGAATGTGATATGGATCTTGAGTCTTCCGAATCCGAGTCTGAGGCGGACGCCAAAGCTTGTGCGAATCCTCCGCATCCCATTCCCAGTCGCATTCCAGGGGCACGTCCGCGTCTCCTGCTATAGAGGCGCAACTATCTCTCACCACTACTCCGCCCGCGCGCTGCCTACCAGGGGGTTCCTAGAGCTTGAATACGTCGACATCATGTATGTGCCCTCGGGAGGGAAGCTCCTCTGTCGCGTTTGCTTGTCAGTTACCTCCTATTATCATCTTCCCGTCCGTCCACTGATTTGTTCTTCCTAGACTCGCCCCTACGAGCAGTTCGACAGCGACGAAGAGCAACGCGCGCGCAAGCCCGGTGCAGTCCTTTTCCCCTAGCGAGTCGTGGCAGATGCTTCGCATGCACTGTGAGGATGCGCACCTGAGGCATGCCAGGATGTCGTCGGTCTGGGCCGGGAGGGCGTTCGGGAACTTCGGCGGCGGCTTGGGTTAAGTATGGGAACGAGGGTGTAGGGTCCGTTCCGAGTGAAAAATGTCGATTACTCACTGTATTTTTTATCTCTTCTCCAAGTCTCTGAATTGTGTGTATTACTTATCGTGATAGGGTTTTTGCCTCTTTTACCATCTACGTTACATTTATACAGCATGCTATGTTTTAGGATACTAAATACTTATTTGCGAGATTCTTGACTACTTGCTGCGACGCGATAGAAAGTATGGACGCGTTTTGAAGTTCAGCCAACCTTCAGCGCGTCCACACTCGACCTTCGGAAAGGGCCCGAAACTTCGCATTCTTGCGGCCTCCGCTCCGTTGATCAGATGTTGAGGCAATTTGTGAAACTCATACAACTGGATTCCGAAGAGTTGATACATACATACTCATCCGCCAAGTACTCTCACCGGTCGAATATATACTACAGCAGGAGTGATTCTGAAGGGACGCCGCAGCCAGAACCAATCGTCACGGTACCCCGGGCCACTTCAAGTTCTTGGCGTTGCTAAGTTGCTATCCCAGGCTCTCTCTCGTAGTAGAGCGCGAAATCCACCAGCGTGCCGCCTGTATTTCCTGCAATTAATTTTTCGATCTCCGAGTCTGCGTTGGGAATCGGACTTCAAGCAGCTTGCTGCTGGCGGGATCGAGACCATGAATCTTGCATGGACTCAAATGAGTCTTTGTCATCCGGCAGCTCGGCCTTCTCAGCCCTTTCTTCTCTCTTCACATGCGCGGGACCGACGAGCACGAAGCACCATGGTTGGCAAGGTTATTGATACGTGGGAGCTGCCATTGGACTCGGTATCCGGCTAACGCTTTGCAACAGAGTTCTTAAACTGGATTTCTATTAGACTACAGGAAGAGACCGGTGGTTCCGAGGCAAAAACGCGTGGCATTGGCTGGGCATTGGTCGGGAACGGCGACAAACACTATGTTCCTATTCCCCGTGGCGTTGATTCGTCCAGAACCAGAACTTCTTCGAAGCAGATACGCTTCGTACTGACTTGTTCTATAGGAATCCTCCTAGTATGTCTCCACGGCAAGGCTTTTAAGGGACCCAGCATATCATGCTTCACAATTCCTCTCCTGATGAAATCTCCAAGTTCTGCACTCATCCTCGCACTTTGCACCTCTATTTTCCCCCGCGTCGTGCGACGGGATGGGAGTTCGTGCAGAATGGCACATCCGGTGTGCTAGCACTGGAAGCAATTGTGGTGTCTCCGACGCTGGCGATATTCTTTGACTTCCGGGAACGGGCGACCCCTCATGATCAATGGGCACTCTGCGTGGGGCGGTCTGTGGAATTTGGAGACAAATACGGTGACTGCACTCGATGTTGTGTCCGACACCTTTTGTGCGTCTGGAGGTTTGCTGAGCAATGGTACTATGGTTGGTCAAAAATCCATTAAGTGTGCTGCTACGACCATAGTTTCATAGGTCAGTGTTGGCGGGATGGCTGCCACCGGTGGAGTAGCCACCGACGGACGGACGGCAGTGCGCATCTTCGAGCCATGCTCTAGTGTCAGCGGGGAGGGATGCACGCTTTTTGATAACCCAGACCTCGTTCACCTGGCAGAGACGCGGTGGTACCCGTCATCCCTGAGAATATTCGATGGGTCTCTGGTAATGGAAGCGCCAAGCCGTTGATTCCCATGCTCACCAGAGGGTAGATGATCGTCGGAGGCATCCACGAAGGCACACCATTTTACAACACAGACCCAGTCAACAGCTTTGAATTCTTCCCTTCGAAAGAGGGCGGCGTTCCTCGACCTTCCGCGTTTCTTGAGCGCAGTCTTCCGGCGAATTTGTTCCCGCGGCAAGCCAATCTCGTGCAAATTATCAAGTCCAACACTGACTTCGTTCACAGTGTATTTGCTCTCCCAGATGGCAAAGTTTTCATGGTTGCTAACAACCGGTCGATCATTTATGACATCGAGGCTCGGACGGAGACGATACTCCCCGACCTGCCAAATGGAGTCAGAGTAACAAATCCCTTCGACGGAGCGCTACCCTTCTCCCGCTTTCCCCTCCACTGTACACCCCAGAGATCCTGGTTTGCGGCGGCACAAACACCAGCGACCTCATCCCGTCTGCAAACCTCTCCAGCCAGGATCCTGCGTCGGACCAATGCAGCCGCATCACCTTGACGCCTGCGGGGATTAAGAAGGGCTGGCAGGTCGAGCGGATGCTCGAAGGGCGCATGATGCCCGAGCTGCTCCTGCTTCCCAATGGCCAGGTCCTCATCACTAACGGCGGCCGCACCGGATATGCTGCAATTGCCTCTGTTGGCGACCCCGTAGGTAACTCCAACGCCGACCACGCTGTGTGAGCCGAACTTAAACATTGGGGCCACGCGACTTATGTCAATGTACAGGCTGACTCCTTCTCTGTACACTCCTTCTGCGCCTCTGGGCAGGCGCATCAGTAACAAAGGGCTACCAACGACCGACATTGCACGTATGTATCACTCATCAGCGAGTCTGACTCCCTCGGGGTGTGCCGTTTCCTTAGCACGCGTATTTTTTCCCGCTTATGCACTCGTCAGAAACATCCTTCTCGCCGGGTCCAACCCCAACGGGGACGTCAACATGACCGTCAAATTCGCCACGTCAGTCTCATTCCGTTCTCTTCCACAGAGATCTAAGCGCGTTTCAGGGAGTACCGCGTGCAATACCTAAATCCCCCCTACATGTTCATGGCACGCCCAACGCTCACTGGCGTGCCGCGCAAAATCGCCTTTGACCAGAAGTTCACCGTCAAGGTCAATATTCCAGCGCACGTTGCGGCGTCGTCGACCGTACAAGGTGCGTTCGCACATAGTGGCTTCCACAAGCATTTGTTCAGTCTCATTCAAGTTGCCCTGATGGACTTGGGCTTCTCGTCGCACGCATTCCATTCGAGCTCGCGACTTGTGTGGCTCGAGGCGACACTGTCCCGCGATCGCAGGTCGCTCGAAATAACGAGCCCACCGAACAACAGGGTCTACCCACCGGGCCCAGGTGCGATATTACTGTGTGGACATCGACGGTGTTCTTCTAACGTCTGATTCTGCAGGGTACATCTTCTTGACCATCGGGGATAGTACGAGTGTGGGGGCGCACGTTATGGTCGGTTCTGGAGCGTCGCCACCGGTGCCTGACCAGGGAAGGAGGATTTAGGCCGATGTCGATATCTGTGTTCAGTTTTGATTCAACTTGAAACAAAATATGGGAGGGCCTTTATCGTGTTCTACGCGTCGTCTCCGCCGAAGCCTGCTTGGTCCAACAGGGTTGCGAGTTCCAAGATAATGGGCTGGGCACGACTCCAATACCTCATCCAATCCTGAATATCATCGTATGGATCGGGAAAAGCCGCGCAAAGCGGTTCCAATGCGCCCAGAAGGTGAAATATCATGGGGTGCGCCGTTCGAAGTGGGGAGGACAACTTCACGGACGAAAGGTTCATGACGATGCCGTCTACCATGGCGGATACGGTCCTTCTCGCGGGATACATCTGATCTTCTGCTGAATTCATGAATAGCTGTGGGCAATTCAGTAGCCTTTGCAGTGACAGGGTTGATTCACTCACAAGCAGATACTGCTCGGGTTCGAGACCATTTCGGGCGAGATATTTTATGATTTCGTATATAAGCGCATAGGATCTGCGAAGACGGGACGGTTCGTCTAGTGGGACGCGGAATCGAAGCTTCAGCGCCATGGCGTTCAATTCCTCAAGTGCCTTCGCTTCCTCGGGGCTCAGATCGAGCTCCGGAAAAGTTTGGGTAGTGTATAGACGGTTCTTTGGACACGCAATCAGAGAGCGTGCAAGGCTATGGTACGCCGGTTTCTGGCTCAGAGTCACTGTTGCGTGAAGCTAAGAACTGGCACATGAGACACAGTTGGCCTGAATGCATTGACTTTACCAGACCAGCGAGGAGTTTATTGGCTTGACTCGTAGGATACGCAGGGACTGAGAGCATGCTTGCAACATTTGAGTGAAAACTTGAAGAACGAAGTAGATGAGAGTTGGAAGAGAGGGTGAGAACGGTGCACAGCCACGTTCGTGGTGATCTGACACGGCCACGTGACCCCCAAGAGAATTTGCGCGTTGTGCACTAGGTTCGGAGCAAGCCTGTCTCCGGTCCGGCGCGCCGGACTATCTCGGAGAGAGGCTTGCCGCAAACTCGTGAAAAAAGGGGATTTGTTGGAAGTCGAATATCTACAGCAGTTCTGAGCAGAATCGCTCAGTATAAAGAGCTAAAGCGCTTATTCGATTGAGTCCTTTCAATCTATCAACTCAGTTCTGACATTGGCGTCCCCAGACCGTTGTTAATCGGCGTTTTTTGGGAAGGGTCATTTCGCAGAAATCGGCATCAAACAAAATATGTGTTCATCGTATTCCGTACGTTTTATGGGCTCTATAAAACCATGGAGTCTCTACAACAATATTGTTCACCAAAACGTAAGCGATTCACGGGCTTTCTGGCTTAGAACACACACTTCTCTCTGAACATCCATTTTGGGAAAGTGACCCACGACACGATGAAATGGGTGAAAAGAATAGTTAGCATGATATTAGTGGTTTAAATCATGTGTGAGAGGGTTGAGACGTGTTTTTGGTCCCAGTGGACATGGGAGGCGGACGGAGAGGCCGGGAGAGACACAATGCGATGCTGACAAATCATGCCCACAAACTGGTCTCTTTTTGTCCTGCTCTAGAAAGTTGATTCTGGGACCGTTTGATACACTTAAAAGGTGGAGACCTATCGTAAATGACGTCCCAACAATTCTGTCTCCTCAAAATTATTTTAGACTGTCAAATAACAATTTAATGCGGAAGTCTTTGTTCAGAATACATTTTCTCCATAGCTACGTCAACGTCCGAATAATAGGGCTCTCGGGCAGTAAAGGTCAAATCTGAGGAGGCTATCTTATGCAGATTGCTAATACGAACAAATGATTCTAAGTGACCCAGAGATTTGACGCATTTGCTGTCGCAGGAGAACGCGCCGAACACATCCCCATTTTTTCTGAGTTTGAGACAAGCCCCTTCTCAGAAGGCGCTGCGAAGCACGTGCTGGTCATGTGAGCTGAGAAGGCGGCTTGATCCGAACCTAGTTGTGCACAGGCTGAGGCAATGCAGCTGCTTGCAAGACTAGGACGTATTCTTTCAACAAAGCCAGCGATGTTCTATAAAACCTGTGTCGATTTTGACTCGATGTGACAAAATTAAATTTCTTGAGTCAACGATCTCGTCAGGTTAACAAAAATTCGGATAGCTGTGCGCATTTATGGGTTATTCAAACTAATGGGAAGACATTCTTTCAACGCTTTGATCACTTGCCCCGGCTCCTCCCATGCGATCTGGTTTAATGGGTACAATTAGTAGGAATCACGCAGCGTTAGGGAGACTACCTACAAAATGGTTACCGCCCTCGATGATCTTGAAGTTGATTGCCAGCGCGTCGGCCGCACGAGACCGATCTTCCAAGAACCATGCTGCGTAGATAATGTTCCAGGGCTCTGCGTTACCATATACGTTCCAGAATTTCGCGCCACTCCACGCTGCTCTGACTCCGGAATCAAATAATGCCTTGGTCATCTGATTGAAGACGAGGGGCTCGAATGGAGGAAGGCCAACGATGCTATCATATTTTTCGGCAGGAGCGAAGTCCGCGATTGCGAAGTAGTCTTCCGGCTCGAGGGAGTCGGTCGTCGGCGACTTGCGTGGGTCTGTATTGCTGTAGGTGAGATGATCTAGGCTGCGGGTTGAAAGGTCGCCGTGGATGAAGTAGCTGGAGACCCATTTCGCGAACGCAGGACCCCGCGCTTCGGGAGAGATATTAGGGTCGGTGTGTGGAATTAACCAACCCTCCGGAGTGGGGAGGCCAAGCGCGAGCGAAGGTGGCTCTGAAGAGGATCGTGTAAGTATACCCGGAGACGGACAGAGATGGAGTGGCACGAACGCAGCAGGATAACAGTATGCACGAAGCAGGAGAGCCGTTCTTTGGTCTCCACTGGCAGCGTTTCAATGCAAGCGATCAGGCAGAACAGGAATATCGTTCCCAATGACCATCCAACAAGCGCAATACCACCAGCTTTGGGAATGGACAAATCCCGAATCAATCCGTCCACGAACAAGGCGAGGTCGCGACCCTGCCGTCCCAAAAGGCTGGCCCGCTCGGCCTCACTGCCCTCGCCGAAAACTCTCAGGTCTTCATCGGTATAGGGACTGGATCCAGGATATTCACGGCGATTGACAGAGATTATGCGTAGCGAATTGGGCTGCGCAAAGGGATGGAGGCGTTGAAAGGTACCTAGAGTGTTGATACCAAATCAATTGGGGGCTCAATCAGAAGATAACGAAGCATAGTTTACCACTATGAAACGTGTGGCCGTGGATGATGACGAGGGTGATGTAGTCCGCGTTGGCCACGGCACCACTGTCGGTGTAGAAAAATTCGACTCCACTTTCCAGGGTGAGGGAAGGCATCGTGTATCTCAACGTCACTAGAAACTAGAATCCGCTTTATAATCTACTGGAGTCTCCCTGAGACTTCCATATGTCGCCAGACTTGATTAAAAGAACACAAGGTGAGGGCAAGAGGTTATCACCATCAACATCACGGCATGCTGCCAAGTTGCAACACGGTCGGCAAGACATGAATGCCTTAATTGTAGGTCCGTTTACGTTTCCTGCATTTGCGCTTGTCTTAAGCCAAACAACCGGGAAGCGGAGATGATGGATGTTGCGGAGGCAGAGGCCTCCGCAGATCACAAAAGAGACAAAGAATAAGACTCGGAGGCGTTGTACTGGAGACGGACGTGGAACGTCTTTTGGAGAACGCACTTGAGTCGACGGTAGTTGATAGTAGCAAGAGGTGAGCGATCGGCGGATCTTGGACCTTTAGCAGGATCATTCGGATCGTCGGCAACACAGCCACATCCACCGTTTCGGGTCGGCAAGCTGCCGGCTTAGCGAGACGCGTCGAGTCACTGTTGGCAACAGCGGATATTTGATGGCCGTTGATGGCCGTTACCTTTTTTGGGGGGAGGGTGGTCGTGGGAACAGGTCCAAGATCCGCCGATCGCTCACCAGTAGCGCCCCTGAAGATCCAGAACACGAGGTCCTCAAGTTCAACACACGAAATCAGACTTTAGCTTTCTTGGTTTCGTCCAAAGGGATCGGCGTCGGGGAGCCACCTTATTGTCTAGGCGGGCCAAGAACGTTCTGGAGCTCGGATATAAACTTGCGCGAGAAAACATAGCTAAATCTTGGAAAATTTGTGCTACCAGCATATCGAGTTCGAGCAACAGCCATTACCGTACTTCTGTCTGAACATCCACCATGATTTGCATTCCCTTTTTGCCATCAGCATCCATTGGCATGACACGCGAATCCATCTGCATGGACTTCAGACACTGACCCATCCGGCACAGAGAAGACCTCACCGAATAGGTTTCAAAATTGACGGCTGAGACAGATCCGCGTCGCCGATTGTTAGTGGTACTCTGGCCAACCGGCGCATGTCCTGCAGCAGGTGCCGAAGTCCACTGCGAGCTGTTTGCGTACGCCTTGTCCAGAATGTGTTGGCGCGAATTGAGTCTGCGATGTAGAGCATGAGTGAATTTATCCGGCAAGCACCGAATGGGACAGACGATGCGAGCATGCTGTTCAGGTACACTGACAACCTGATGTGAGAATGAGTTTCCATAAATACAGAAAGCGACAGACATTTGCTGCTTAGCGCGAGGCCGATGAAGAAGTAAAACGTCCCCGGTGTCGCCAGAAACTTGAAAGAAAGGTAAACCGCAATATCAAGGCCGAAGAGGAAGGACATACCAAGACCGTGGTGAGACCAGAACACACAGCAGTCAAAAAGCCTCGACTGACAGCCTCGATGATTAGCATGTTCATGATAGAATTGGTGCTATTTCCCAGAGTTGGAAGTTTGTTCTTCTGTAGGGAACGTGAAAAAAGGCTCACGTCGGCATTCCATTTTTACTGCGGATGAGGAAACCTCCGAGATAGCCGGTTATAAGAATGTCGCAAGCCAGAGACGAGGCGGTTTGAAGAGTTGTTATAGCCTGACAAAAAGGATTTGAGTGGTGGCGGAGATAAAACCGACCACTCGCACCTTGGTCTGCCCAAGCTTCAGGAAGGAGCGAAGTTCATGCCTAAATGAGGGAGGTCGATGACTCAGAATTGTGGGTGATGATACAGCGACGTACGTGATAATGGTTTGAGCTATCCCAGCCGCTTCAGGTATTGTCAAGGCCGTCAAGGTGCGAATTAAACCGCAAGACATTATACATACATATCTGAGTGAGTGCCAGGATCCCCTAAGTAGAAAGAAGGAACATGAACAAGGCGCGCAAAGGAAAAATATTGGGACGTACTATCAAGTATATTCCGTACATGGCGACTTTGTTTTTGACATGGCCCTTCATCACTGAAGCACAGGTCAGCGGTGTCACCCCCGAGCGCAGGTCACATACGATAATAGATGCGGCTTGCAAAAAAGCTAAAACAGTATCAGCTTCGGAACGTCCGAACCAAGGGCTCGATACATTTGAACGATGAACCCCGAAATATACTGTGAATTTTCAGCCAAAATCTCCCGCTGTAAGTGGGCAACGCACGTTGGCAAGCAATTGTACCTGGTGGAGGATAAGTAATAAGAACAGCCCCAAAATTGAAGGATACATACCGAATCAGCCCTGGAAAACACGAAATGGCATGCGTCAGGGCTGGCACGATACGCACTTCTGCACAGTCGCTCACAAGGTTAGATCAGTCTGAATCAATCCGAAACGCTCCACGAAGCGAAAGTAGGAGGACCGGAAAAAGAAAACGACCTGAATGGTTTCGGATATCCTGGGTATCGAAATTTTATGCTCAGGCATCCACGAAGTGACGAACAGAGAACGCGACGCACACGACAGCAAGAACCTGGTTGAAATAAATGAGGCGACTTGTATCGGCGACGTGAGTCGGACTTACCGTCGACTTGATGGTCCAAGGGTCGCCGGAGCACCACTGGAAGTAGAGCCACGCCTGAAGAGCGCCCATACCATAGAGTCTGGAAGGGCGGAGGGCGAACGTTAGCGTTAGTGCACGACCAGAAGAAATCTCACATAGTCTCTAGAAAAAGAGACACGAGCCAGACGCCGTAGGTTGAGTCGAGAGGGCTTGACATGTAAATGTACGTGGGGCACACAAAGCAGCTGAAGTCACAGTGCACTTTTAAATTCTTATATACGCGGAATGCATGAATCTGGCGATTGGGTTCTGTGGGCGACTCGTTGAAAGGCTGAAAATGATCAACCCAGTGGTTACCTCGCTAAACTAAATTGCGATTGACATCGGATATTGAAAATTTGGGGAGTTTGCAACGATCCAGGAGTGAATGCCACCACGGGCCAGCGCCAGAGTAGAGGATTTCAGGGGCCCAAGTCAAAATGACGGTGTTGGTGGAGAGAAGGCATCTTGTCGGGAACATGTATAAATAGAGCCTAGCCTCGTTTGTTCCCTTCCATTCAGAGCAATCGAAAATTTTCACGGCATCAACTTTGAGGCCTGTCCGTGTCTGCCTGAGTTTTACTCGCGGTCATTGCTGGTCGTCTGCCGATGTGCAGAAGTGAGCGACTCTACTGTGCTTGGTTCGAGTCGTCGCCGCGCTCCTTCCAACTTGAATCTCTGGCCACCCAGCGGTCTTAAGGCCTTTAAGGCTTGATCGGTAGTGTGGGAGTACAGGGGCTTCTCAGGTTTAACATTCGTAAACCTTTAGTAATCTGGTGGGTGTCGGTGGGTGTCAATGATACAATAAGGTGTGATCACGCTTTGGCGGAATCTGGGATCTAGGGCCAACTTGTGTGCATGGCGAATGTCATCGCACTATACTCTGTGATATCCACCTCCGCCTGCTGACGACCAGTGGCACCAAAGTGGCACAGAAGTCCGTTTTTTATTCTCACAACTCTCACTGGACACGTCCCGTTTCTGTCTGACGTTCTGGCATGACTTACACCGACTTACACGCTGGGCCACGAAATTTCGGAGTGTATGTCTGAACTCAGTGCACTGATCCAGTTCGAGTCAGTAAGTCAGCAGGGCGGCCGGACTAACCTTTCGTCGGTTCCTTTGGTCAGCATAATTCCACAATGGGGATCCTAAGCGCTCACCTCGTTCAATGGAACCCAATGTTCAAAGTCGGCGTCTTCACGGGCTGGAGCGACTTCAGCGTCAAAGGAACGATCAAGCAGAAAAACCTCCCCCTATTCTAACTCGAAGCTTGCTTTTGGACAATTGTATACAATGCGGTCTAGCATGTTTCCTTCCTTCTGGGCAGACTCGTCTCCAGTTCACCGCCTTCGATTGCGCGAACACACACGACGCAGAAAAAATCCGACGACGCCCAACCAGGACTCCGCTTCCCGGACCCCTCGCTGCTGTACCGCGTACACACGATCCCGGTCTGCGACGAGCGTGCTACCAGTGGGGTTCCTTGGCCTCCTCGCCAAGTGGTCACGGTCCCGCTCTAGGCGGCCGGGGTTGATGCTGTTGATTATCGTGGTGCGCATTGACGTCGGCCGTCCTGAGCAGTGCAGAGGGATGTTCTTGGAGACCCCGCTGGTTGGTCCGAGTCTGGCAGATCATTTTAGGAATACTATTCGTAGCCAACACCGTTGTTCCGAACCGGCGGAGGTATATTTGGAACGACCAGTTTTATTGTCAGGTCCAGTCAAATGAGCGTTCGTTTCCTGATAAGCTGCCCGAGGATTAAAACTGTCAGATTGAACTCAGTGGAAATACGAATTGAATATGAACGCCATTCAGTTTGCTTTTAAACGCAGGACTACTAGGCAGAAGAAGCAACTTGAAGAGAGTCGGAGACGTGGAGTCGCAGGTCTAGTACTGCGGCTACATATGGCATTCCTCCTGAACGCCCTGTACGGTCGAAACAAGCCCGAAAGGAAGTGGAAGGAATCAAAGGAGGCCACAATCCTGGCAGGGCATAAGCCTTCCATCCAAACATAACCACACTCATTTTTTTTTCTATCACTGTTGCCAGTACTTCATGGACACCTCCGCCCCGCCCACCGCGCCGCCCCCTCCTCGGTCCTCTTTGCGCGTGGCGTCATCGCTCGCCTAGCAGCGTGGGACACGCTCCGCCTCGCCGTGCAGGAGGGCTGGGGCGGGCCCGGCGCGGCGCAGAAGCGCACCTGGCTCGCATCCGTCATCGTCGACGCCTTTGAAGAGACAGTGCCGACGCCGGATGACCAGTATGTTGAAGAGATTCTCGTGCAGGTGCTCGCGGACGAGTTTGACACGGACCTCGAGGACGGGAGCGCGGAACCCGTCGCGCTGGACATCGTGCGCCTGTGGGACGAGGCGCGCGTCGGACGCGATGAGCTTGTGGTTAAATTCGAGGGCAGGGCGGAACGCGTGCGCGGACAGCGTGCGGTCGCGCAGCAGGTCCCTGGGGCGGATGCGGAGGAGTGGGAGGATGATGATGATGAGGACGATAGTGGGATGGAGGAGGAGGAACAGGTCCCCCAGCTGATGGAGCCTCGGCCGCGCGACGAGCCGGAAATCGATGAAGACGGCTTCACTGTGGTCAAAGGCAAGGGAAGAAATCACAGATAATTTATGTCGTGGTGTACGTCCTCCTTACATTGTGCAATAAAAGTGTTGATCGTTCTTCTCCAGTTATCGTCTTCGTCTCAAGGGTTTTTTTCCAATCGATGCCATCAGCTCGGGGATTTCGCTAGCAAAGTGTGCAATATACTGACGAGTAACGTGTTACGACCGTTCCTACGCTTGATACCAATAAGCCTGTAAAAGAGTGTTGAAACAATATCACCGCACATACGAATCTTCGGAGGTGTGAAAGTTCTCCCCGGAAACAGCGATTGTAGTCGTCAAAACTGAATCGAAATCTGTCGGTTGCAGGCGGTTCCCGACATACAAGACAGGCCCCCCTCCGAGGTTTTCGGTCGCCGTTTCTTCTCGGTGTTATCATTCCTCTCCTTTTTCTGGACTCTGTTGCCAGGCCCATGTTCGACGCACTATCTCTTTGGATCTTCAATGCGACAATACGATGTGAAGGATACATCTTAGTATTATCGCCTTCGAAGGGTTTCTTCGCAGTCATGCATGGCTGGACCGCCTGCTGGGAGTCCTCATTGGGGTTCATTTCTTCCCAATTCGGCTCTTTGTTTTCACCTCGCCTTGCCCAGTTTATTCCAGGGCTCCCAGGCGACCAGCAGGATCCTACGCTCGGCTTCCAGTATCTTCTCGGTGCACCCCCCGCAGTTTGCCCACGATATTTCCATCTTTCCATCGTGAACAGTACGATGCGCAAGCAATCCTCAGTGAGTTATATTCCCACTAAATCCCCGGTCTACTCTCAATACATATAGACGCATTTCAATACGATGATCTCCTCATAGGCATTCGCTGGAACACGCTCCAAGTTTCAGTTCAAGATATGCCTTCCGCGGACTATTGGCGGCGACCAGGAATCATGTTTCCGGCGTATCCGTACATGGAACCAAGACCCGGGCCGGTCATTCAAACCATGGGCGTTGTCGTCTATCAATTCTCTATGACCTGGCTTAATTTCCAATCGCTGGCCTCCGTACCCTCAAGCGACAAAAATATATTGCTGGAGGCAAGAGGTGTCCGATCTTGTTATCGGACCCACTATCAACAGCACGTGCCGCAGGGGACCCTTCCATATCGGGATGCTGATCCAGCCAATCACAGCGCTCGACAAACGACCACCAGACTGGTAACGCGTCTACCGTGCATTCTGGAGCATTTTACGAGTTCAAACTTGTGTATTGGCAACTACCAAGCTCTCCGAGGTCCCCAAACTCACTTTTATTTGCATATCGGGATATCACACAACCTGATGTAAATACTGTTTATTTGCCGTCTACAATACCCTGTCCTTGGGCATAATAATTACTGGACATCCCAATTAGTTTTACAGGATAGTTGAAAGTTGGTTAAACAAGATATAGAGCAGACTCAAGGAGATTCGAGGCCGGAGGTCCAAACGGGGGCGTCCCGATATGGAAGGGTCCCCTGCGGCACGTGCTGTTGATAGTGGGTCCGATAACAAGATCGGACATGGAGGTCCATCTTTTTTCTTGTCATTTATTCAAACTCCGCCGGATCACACCGAACGTCTAGACAGGGAGCGCCAGGGCATCCGCGACAGCAAGCGCCCCAGCGTCAGAACCTGAACTAATGTAATCCAGGGTAGATTTTGCCTGCCGTTGACCTGGCCAATAATTATTACGGTACGGCCTGGAGATCCAGATATTCACTCTTAGTAACAGGAGAGTCAAAATTAAAACTTGAACACTTACTTTGCGAGCGAGACGAGGCGCGTACACAGATCCAGTGCGATCACATGTACGAGCGAGGTGTGAGAAGCGATGTTTTCTATTATTGAGCAGGTCTGTTCCAAGACAAGCTCATCTTGCGACTCGAGAAATTCCACCACGCGATCCACAACATTTGCGACAAGACGCGCCCCATCCTCAGACTCTGTGCTTATGGAGACCAGAGCAGTTATTGCTTGGTACCGTACTCCAGGATCGGCGTGCCTGTTCGGGTTTTGGGTTTGAGGGACAGCAGAACCATAAGTAAACTACTTACTGTGCGAGCGATACGAGTCGTGCACAAGGATCCAGTGCAATTATAGCTGCTTTCAGCGACTTCTTAAAAGCAATGTCCTCTATTATCAAGCAGACCGAGATCAAGACATTACGATCCGGCGATTCCAGTCGTTCCATCATGGGGCCCAGAGCATTTGCTATGACACGGACCCCGTCCTCCGATCCAGCGGCGATACAATCCAGAGCATCTTTTGCATGCCATCCGATGAAGAAATCAGTGTGCCTGCAGATCCGGACATTGAGTGCTAGGAGCAGGAGAGTCAAAATTGAAATGTTCACTCTAAGAGTGAGGCGAGGCGTGTGCACGGATCCAGGGAGATGACACCAGCATTCAGCAACTCATGAGAAGCGATGTTCTTAATTGTCAAGCAGACTGAGATAACGACGTTAAGATCCAGCGACTCTGGTCGTTCCATTACGGGCCCAGAAGATTCACGACAGCACTAGAACCATCCTCAGACTCTGCACTGAGTGACTCCAGAGCATCCATTGCCCTGCTCCGGACGTGAAAGTCTTTGTGCCTGGACAAAAAATCCAGATATTAAGGCTTAGAAACAGGAGAGCAATAATTAAATTGCCTACTCTGCGAGCGAGACGAGGCGCATACACGGATCCAGTGCGATGACAGCCGCGTTCAGCGACACGTGGGAAGCGATGTTCGCTATTATTGAGGAGGGAAGTTGCAGGACTTTACAATCAGGGGACTGCAGCAATTCCATCACGCGGCCCAGAATGTTTGCGACAATACGTGCCCCACCTTCAGACCCTTCGCTTAGGGATTTAAGAGCATGTATTGCTTGGTACTGTACGTCCGAATCGTAGTGCCTTTCTGGGTTTTCAGTTTGAGAAACAGGATCAAAATTAAAATACCTACTGTGAGAGCCTGCCAAGGCGCATGCACGAATCTAGAGTGATCACATGTACAACATCGATCAGCGACTCGTGAGAAGCGACATTCCGTATTATCCGACAGGACCGTTGCAGGATTTCAGAATCACCGGAATCGAGCAGTTCTATGGCACAAACTAGTGCATTTGCATCTAAGACGGCACAGGCCCCCTGCTCCGACTCGCTAATCGCACCCAGTGCCATGGTCGCTCCCAGACAAGTTTTGCCGTTGGTGTCTTTCTCCCTGATAAGAGAGGATCATGGATATTCGATCTAAATGGATAAAATTTTGACTCACCCAAGAAGCGACATGAGACGTGGACAGAGATTCAGGTCGACAACGACCGCGTTCAGAGATTTGTGCTTTGCTATCTCTCCCAACAGTGAGCACATCCACAAAAGAACAGCGGGATCCGCGGAATGGAGGAGGGCTATTATCGCCGGGAGAATATTTCCATCGACTATCACCCGTGCTTCAGTCTCGTAGTAAGCTCTGATACAAAGATCGTCCAAAATGAGCGCTTTCGTCGAGGGCCATATGTATTTGAATCTGTATAGTTCATTAGTAGTAGGTACACAGAGAAATGAGGTGGGACACGTACCCGAGATAGCTGGATAAAATTTCCTCCTTCTCCTTCGAAAGCAGAGATCCACAATTTCGGTCGAGGAATTCCGAAACCTGGTGATGGTACATGAACTTCATCAACGGCTTCGCCAATGCATGAAGCGAGATGGTGGCCCCAGGACGATTGCTATCGGACCACCAGCTTTGCGTGCTTAAGCGAGTACTCCAGCGTTGTAGTGGTGGCATAGAAGAGTGAGAGAGGTAAGGCTCCAACCATTTAGTTTTCGTTTGAAGAAACGGGCAAACTAAATGGAAACGGTTAGTAAACGTTTTAAAACCATTTAAAACTGTTTATAAACGGTAATTTCGGCTGACAATTTTGCGGAGACATTCCAGGCCTGTAGACTTGAAATTGTTATCAACAACAGACTTCAACAGACATAGAGGCCCTCAGACAGATCCCTATGCTCCACTCGGAGAAGAACAGGAGCACAATGGGGGCGGCGGGACGAGGGTGGGAAGTTGGCGGGTGGCGAGGCGGAGATGGCCGCGCGCCATCACTCACGTGAATAATTACCAGATTGGGAACTATCACTTGGATCGCAACCAAATCAACACTCCTCAGTGAGTACCTCATTTATGGGCCTTGGGTGCATTTCATGAACGATATTCAGATTGTATCTGGGTCTGAACACTTGATATATAATTGATAACACAGTGGGTGAGTTTGGACAACCATTTGAACCATTTACAAACAGTTTGCTTACCGTTTGCGAGCCCCCGCAAACTAAATGGAAATAAAAACGGTTTTTACCATTACCATATAAACGGAAATGGTTGGAGCCTTAGAGAGAGGCACGGCATCAGTAAAACTACACATTCGTCTTTGGCATCTTTGGAGTACATACAACTTTAGTAGGATAGGTATTCAATGGACACCTATCACACAGTTGAACACCTATTACACAATTAAATGCCTATCCTGCATTCAAATGCCTATCGCGCACACTTAAACACCTATCACGCGCTTGACTGCCTAACAAGTCACATCAGTAACATGAAGAGTGATGCATATTTTCAGTGACCACGGTCACAATGACCCCGCCCCCTTCACCCCACCCAGCTAATGCCGTGAATAGCAAAGCCCATGCCCGCATGACTTTGAGCCAATGTCCCTTGGTCCCCACTGTGAAATTTGTGTATAATAAATACATATGACAATAAGTGATTAGTGATGGGACAGTCCAGTTCGACCTTTCAGTTCGAACCTGAACTGAACCGAACTGAATGCCAGGTTTAGGTTCAAGGTTCAGTGATTTGTTGAACCGAACCTGAGGTTCAGGTTCGGGGTTCAGGCCGAATACATTTTTCCCGAATGTGTTCGAACCCCAAACACCAGGCCTACCCAAACACCGAGTTTTTAACCATTTTCGAGAGTGTTCCCTTGAATTTTGGGGCTGGTTATAGTCAGGGCATAAACTGTTCGGGCTTACGATACTTGTGGCTGTGGTTGGGAGAGAATATATATATTTCTGCGCAGAACAGAGGTGAGTTACAGTCAGTCACAGATGTCACAAATGTCAACCAACACAAAAGAAATCTCGTACACTCCTATTCAATGAGATTTTATGCAGGCAATGATTTTGATAGGTTTATGATGGTAAGTTGCACATTTTGAGAGTCAGAAATGGGTGTCTTACAGTGGAGGTATTTTTTAGGGTTCAGTTCGGGTTCGAACGCTGAACCGAACCTGAACCTGGCATTCAGGTTCAAGTTCAGAGAAATTGCTGAACCGAACCGAAGTTCAGGATCAGCGTTCGGGGAAAAGCACCCCGAACCTGAACTGAACTGAACTTTCCCATCACTATAAGTGATTGTAGTATTTTATGGCTCAGTTATGACCAAGGCTATGACCAGTCATCACCGCATTTTTTGAACATCCCAATTTGCGAGAGTTTGAATCTTTGCATTTACATGTCAGAATTCTTCACTTCCCCTTGCTGAATTCGTCTAAAATGAATGTACGTGACCATTCTAAGTGAAAATAAACCATCCTGATACTTTCTGGCTCAGTCATGACTGATGCTATGACCGCATTTTTCAGACATCCCAATTCAGGAGAGTCCAAATCTTTGCATTTACATGTCAGATTTCTTCGCTCACCTCTTGCTGGATTCATGTATAATGAATGTATTTTACCATTCTAAGTGAAAATAAACCATCCTGGTACTTTCTGGCTCAGTCATGACCGAGGCTATGACCACATTTTTCAAACATTCCAACTTGGGAGAGTTCAAATCTTTGCATCAAAATACAGTAAGGTGCGGGCCATACAAACCTTGCAAACGTCACGTGATGTTACTTTTGTGACTGATCGCATCCGAAAGCGGGCAAATTGTCAAGAATAATCTCGCAAATAATCAAATTTGAACTGAGGCTCAATCGCCTGCATGAAAAGCTTTGAATAAATGCTAAGAATAGTCCAACAAGATCCCTTAATAACTGTAATAATATTGAGTGAGGAGTTTCCCTTGCAAGGTTTTTGGGCAGTCATGGTTTGAAAGTTATGTCGGAATGTACAGACAAACTGTGTGATAGGTACAGAATATACATAGAATATGATACATGACTGCAAAGAGGTGACCCAAGAAGTTATCTAAACAATATCAGCCTCCTCAAGCTCCTCCATGATAGTTGCAGGGAGGATGCGGTGTCCGCGGTACTTGCGAGCCGCCCAAGCTGCTTGGCGACCATTAAGGCCCTTGGAGTAAGCGTCCACAAATTTCTGGGATCGATAGCCAAACCTGAGCATGTTGGAGTTGAGAAACTGGATCAAATAAAATCAATCACCACTTGCCGACACATCATTTCAAGAGGGACTGCATCCAAAGCCTCCCGAACATTTCGCTCCAAATCGTCCTCCCGAGAGGACTCCGGAAAGAAACGATAGATCCGTTTTGCATAGCCCCAGCACTGCTCGATGAAGTTGAGCTCGCAGTGGAACTTCGGGAGGAATAGAACAGAGAAGCCCCGTGAGTTGCAGGTTGTTTCAAGGATAGATGGGACATTAGCAAAGTCAGGCTGGTTGAATAAAAGATGACGGCAACAGCAATCTAGGGCCGGGGGTGCGCAATGAAATCCCTTGCATTCAGCCCGCTTCTGGTCCATATCCCCAAACCCACGCTCTTCAAGAATGACCGCCATTGTTATATCCATGCATTCTCGGTCCTTGATGTTCCGGTCATGTCCGGAACTGGATCCCGGAACCGGACGGAATATTCTCGGACTCATCGCGGATCACCGGGTTTTTACGCAATGAAGGATTACTGAGCGTTTCCCGTTTATCCGTCTTTATAATCCTTCTCCTTATTGTTCATTTCTCCGACATCACTTCTTCAACCTCTTTGGAACTCGTATTATTGTTATGTCTGACAGGTCACCTGACTCGCACCTTTTTAGGAATACAATTAGGACTTAGCTATATAAACCCGTAACATATGCCATGTACTTCAGTTTGATAATTAACGTTGCTTTGCTCTACGCTCTGCACTGAGTCGTCCTCCGGTTAAATTCCTCCGGTCCTCCCTCCTTCACCGGCCATGGTAGTGCACACATCCTACTGTCCTGTGGTGCTTGCGTTATCCTCCCATATACTTTCCGGAAGTTCCGTTCATCCGGTTTCCGGTTCCGGTTCCGGACTCGTTCATCCCGATCTTCCTTCGGCTCGGTATATAACAGCCATGCCTTTAAAAACACCGGCGCGGGGATGACCTTCGGGGAAGTATAATGACTGCGGCTGACCATCAAACTCCGTGTCCATCATAGGAATCTTGATTTTCCTGCCATCAGACTTGACCTCGACTAGCCAATTCTTCCCAGCAGCTGGCGTGAACTTTGGCATTAGACGGGCAGACAGAGATCCATCTGCCCGTTTCTTGTGAGTTGTCGCATTATCGTAAACAAATACGTGCTCAATGTCCGGGTAAACCTCCTCCAGAATGTCCATCATTTCCGTCGCTTGGTCGCAAATATCTTGGCAAGTGAAATAGCCATCCCTGTTTTTCCCGGGTTTTAGAAAGCGACGAGCTGTCCTGGTGCCATCAAGTGAAGTAGGCGACCAGCCGAAATCCACAGAGACGAAATCGGTGACCATGAGAGAGTGGCCATCACCTTTTTGGTAAAGTTTAGCGGCCGCATCTTTGTGGTGCCAGTTTTTGCGGCGACGGTCATGAGCATAGAAAATCGACTCGTCATGATACCAAATGACGACACGCCTGCCAAATTGATGTGGTCCGTACTCGGGGAGGTTATCTCTTGACCAATTCCGCATGCGACGTTGAAGGTGTTTGATGGCTGGGACATATTTTTTATCCCTGTGGTAAACCACATCCTCCCGCTCATGCCCGTCAGAGTATTGACCCTTCTTAGGCTCTGTGAATCTGTATCCCAATGCTCGCAAATAGTGTCTGGCCGTGCGGACAGAAATAGTCCGTGTAATCCCATATTTCTCCATCACTTCCGGGCGCGCAAGATGCTGCATCAATTTTTCGGCGGTGATGTGATTCCCGATTTCCTGGAGATGGAGATTGATGTCGGCGGCAAGATCTTCATCAACCAGAAGGGATTCCTTCCAATTCCCGTACGGATTGATAGGCAGCAAGGCACGGTCATGGATATATTGCCGCGCAAGTTTGCACAGAGTGCGCACACAATGGCTCCCACGTCCGAGTCCAACGGCAGCCTGAAGAGCTGAGGCACCCCAATGGCCATAGGTCTTGGAACGGGGATCAACGTACAGATTGAGAAATGTTCTCATGCCCTCCAATCGATGTCTGACAAATGGATCATGCTCGGGATCCTTATACCCTTTAGCAGCCCCTCGAGATTCTCCTCTCAGCACAGCAACCAAGTCTTTAACAGCTGCTTCAGCCCGGGGAATAGTTGGTGGCTCGCGAAGTTTCCCAGGTGCTGAAAACGCGTCATAAACGTGTGCATACTGATCTTGTGTGTCCGGATCAGCAGCAGCGGCATCCTTAAATCCGGCCGTCTCGGGGTCTGGGCGTGTCTCAGAAGTCTCCGAGTCAAGGCTATCAGTGGACGTGTTCCGGGAAGCAAAGAACGATATGTCGTCCTCATCTGGCACCTCTTCGACAGTTGCGCGACGTGATTTCGGAGGAGGCGGGGGAGGTAATGTGTATTCATGGTACCACTGCTCAGAAGGACCGATGGGAACATCCGGGCTGGACATCTGATAGAAATATGCGCCATACGGGGCCGCGAAAAGGCCCTGTGCCAAATTGCCGGTATATGGGGAAGTCATCAAGAAGACATCCGACGTGTCGGCACCTAACAATGGCGCGTCTACGGAGATCTGTGAAGGCGAAGTTGACGCCTTGACCTACACACTATTGGCGCGTAGTTTCATTTCAGGGCTTGTAGCACTCACATTTTCCTTGTCCACCTCGGAGTCCTCATCAGAAGTCTTTCGTCGTTTACGTGGGGATAGGCTTTGGAGTACACGCTTGACCCCACCCAGAAAGTTTACAGCACGCGCACGAAAGTGCTTGGGCTTCGCGGGCATACTAGCTCGACTTTGGGACGTGATTTGCTGCGACTCGACGCGTTGTGATGTAGTATGGGCGTGTTTTTAGGGAATTCTGGGACAAATTTGACATCTAGTCATTTTGGGTGACAAATTTGACATCTAGTCATTTTGGGTGACACTTACGACAAAGGTCTTTATTACTACCAGTATAGGTGTATTTTACCTACAAATTCATGCAACCGATTGTGCCGGGGTGATGTGCCTATTATTTGGGGCATTTATTGAAAGAAATTGCCCATATTTGGGTGCTGTCACGCCGATCACGTGACGTTTGCGAGGTTTGTATGGCCCGCACCTTATAAAATGAGCCAGTTTGGACCCAAGTCCTTAATCAACCTCCTTTTTCTCCATGCACAATGCACTTTTCAATGTCTGTTCTTTCTGGCATTGTGCTTATTTACAGCTATTTGCGGAACTTAGGGCGCGGCCAATTTTTTTTTTCCTTTTTGGTAAGTTTTTGATCTCTTTCACTAATTCCCTTGTAACATCCTCAAATCTTCTCCGTTTCGCTAAAAACTTGGATCATTCAATTTGCAATGAAATTCTACAGTGCATAGGCACCATGTACCGTTTAATAGACTGTTTGGTTCTATTTATTGATGAATTGTGGTAATTTGGCATATATACCTTCTAACAACGGAAAGAGGACATCTGGAACCCCCATATTTGAGGATAATCATCTTTCACATATTCTATAGTGCCTAGGGTAGTTATTTTGGCAACTGGTGAAGGGAAAACAGATGTATTGGTCCAAGAACATGTTGCTGTACTTGTGCCCATGAAATGAACATGATTTTAATCATACTTGGCAAAATAAAAGGCATGGCGCACTGTATTATGTGTGTTAGACCATGATATTTAAAATCCATAGCCCCTGGATGAGATCTGCTTTTTGCAGAGGGGTTATATCTGGAAACACAGCAGCTTACCAATCTGATGGTCAGAGGGAGCTTATAAGTATTTGATGGATCCTATGAAACATACAATTTCGATACAAATTGAATGGTCCATGTTTCGAGAGAAACGGACAAGATTTGTGGCCGCTAGGGGGGCAATATTGAAAGAGATCAAAAACTTACCAAAAAGGAAAAATTTTGGCCGCACCCTAAGTTCCGCAAATAGCTGTAATTCCACTCTGTGAAAATTCACCCATTCAACTGGCATACATATTCCTCCTCCACTTTACTCGCTCTATATAAAATGCTGTGTGTCCATTTGCAACCTTTTCACATATCCATCCTAGGTTCAATTTATTACAAGCATGCCTGATGGTAAAGCAATGTGACAGCTTTGTCTGTAAAACCAAAAAGTAAGTGGCTTGGCCCCAGTTGAACACACAATCCCATAAGCACTGGGAAATATTCAACATTCAACGGCTATGGCCACCTCCACCCCCAAGCCTTCTTCAACCTTGTACCAACTCACATATCCTCTGCTCTTCTTGCATTCTCTGATCCAACCAATGCCATCACACACTTGATCATTTATGTGCTGCCCTTGGCAATGATGTGCCGAAGATGTGTACTGAGTGCCACGGATAAATGGCATGTGCCACACTCTTCGTGTGTTGTGCGCGCTGCATTTGAAGCATCTGAACAACCCTGTGGTCACACAGGGGGGAGACAGCCTTGGTGGATAGGCATTCATGAAACGATAGGCACTGTGAAGCAATAGGCATTCACCTGCATAATAGGCATTTTTTTAATTGTGATAGGCATTAGTCCCATCAATGGGCATCATCCAATGCCTATCATACTAAAGTTGTTGTGCCTCCATCTTTGCCAAGACATCAAAGATGCCAAAGACACATTTTTCCCCAAGATGCACATCTTTGGCTAACTAGGTTCACTCGTCTTAGCCAAAGACACGTGTCTTGGGAAAGACCTCTAAGACACATTATAGCTTGGCTAGGTTACTCTGAAAGATATCCAAAGATTGACTTCAAGAACTCAAAAGACAACAAATAATTGGATAAAATCATATATTCGAGGCTATATATGATACAGTGAGCGACAAATGAGTGTAATTTACCTCGCACAATGTCAGGGTGCCCCCATGGCCCTCCCAGCGCACACCTTGTGTCTAACCCAAGAACTGAGACTGTCCTGCAGCGAGTGCATTGCCTGGACTAGCTGTCCCAGGGGGAGGTGGGTTGTACATGCCAGTGGCAGAGATGGGAGGCGGTGAGCCGTGTCAGATCAGGGGCCTGAGGGTATAAATGTTGAACGGGACAGTGGGGACGGAGGCAGGAGCACAGGAAGCCCTGCCACATGGGGTTAGACTTCGGATGCAAAAGGTATGCAGATAGACGTATCAAAGGCAGTGGTTCCGGAAGAGCAGGAGTCGGAAAGCCTGTGAAGACAAGTCAGAAAGGTATAGAGCGATGTCGGAGCGTACTGTGGTCCTGCGATGTAAAGGGGTGAATGACACTATGATGGATTCCTAACGCACCTCAATGTTGTCGAGTGGCAAGGAACAATTGGCAATGAATTTGGTGTGGCGTTGAGGTTCCCATTGTCATCCGTGCCGGTCTGCAGCTTGTCGAGAAGGTGCACGCGGTCCAGCACACCAAGGGGCTTCACGACCCCAATGCAGAGAATACACTAGATGGGAAGGGGAAAGGTCAGTATCGAAGGTGACAAGGAGCCACATGCGGCATGAGTGTGGGACAATGCACGAGAACATGCCACAGACGGCGATACATGCTTCACAGGGTGGAAAACATGCCACAGGCAGCAGGGTCATGCGACACAGCGCGGAACGGGGAATGGCCACAGACAGCCCGAGTGCGACACAGTGCAAAAAGCAAATGAAGTGGAAGGCAGGAATGCGAGAGGATGGAGCTTGAGGGAGGGACAGAGTGCAGTGGTGGTGGGGAGAAGAGAGAGTGATGAACCAACATAAAAAATCACGCCATCCGTAACCATCTGATCTGATCAAATCTTGCGGAGTTTGAATGACTTGGTGATTTCCTCGCGATCAAGTGTCCCCACCTGATGACCGTTCTGAGCTGACTTGGATTTGCACTTGCCCAAGTCTACCTCTGGATGCTAGATTGAATTTACCATATAGTTTAGGATAAGAAATTCCATTACAAATATTTTACAAAAGCCAAGACATCTGACACTACCCAAGAAGTCCACCCAAGACAAAGATGCTCCAAGACGCCGTCCCAAAGACCTTAGATATGGATCCCAAGACCAAGATGCCCGAAGACACTGTCCAAAGCTAAAAGATGCCAAAGCCAAATGTGTAGTTTCACTGATGGGCCTCACTGCTATAATAAGGCTAGGCACCAACTAAGAGCTGCACTCGACCCATTTTGGAAGGAAAATCCAAGTTTCGCAGCTGCGCAGAAGAACATCCAACGAGCACCGAAATAATGCCAGACGAAGAGGTGGGAATGACGGCCAAAAATATCACCTGAGACACAAAAAAAAAGAACAAAAGATCGGTGCAGGTGGCCCAGAGAGACGCAGAGAGTTTGGCTCTTTTTTTTGCTTCAGGTCGATGAGAGTTGGAGGGTCAAGAACCAAGGGGTACTCATGACTGAAATTTTTGACATGACATTGATTTTGGGTGTAAAACACCCCAAAAAGTTCAAAAATGAACACTAGAAGTTGAGGCAGACAATGGTTCACAAGTTACGGGCAAATTTTCATCAATTTTCCAAAACACAAAAACCATTTTTTTTTTGAACAGATCGAATGATTCTGAGCAACTTTCGGAAAAAAAATATTCAAGGCCTAACTAGTGACAATCAGTCACATCAATCACCATATATATAGTGCATCACGCACCTTATATAGTAACACACATAATCCTCTCTTGCGCAACAACAGTGCACCAGATTTATTTTTGGTGTTCATTTTTGAACTTTTCAGGATGTTTTACATCATAAATCAATGTCGTGTCAAAATTTTCAATCCTGTGTACCCCTTGTCGGGAACTGTGGATGAGAGAATTAGGTCTCCGCTGGTAACTTCCGTACCAAAAGAAAACCAAACTCCGCCAGGCTCTGAGACTGCTTGTTGCAGTAATTCTGTTTCCAGGGCCTCTAATATCACGATATATCGTTACAATCCTGACACACATTATGGAGTAGAACTTATGACTGATAAGAATCTTGCGGGTTGGCTGTGCTACTGTACTATTACAATCAATTTGACAGTCACGCATCATGCACCCCCCTGTCGGTGTCACAGGGTCACATGTCACTCAGGGGTCTGTTGAACTGACCTTATGGTTGGGGGTTCGCTAAAAAGTTAAAATTTGACATATTTTTGTATTCATTGTCGAAAATCTTCGGTATTGTCATGCAAAATTTCGGTGGTGAATTGGTTGAATGGGTCACATGTCACACACCCTGTCAAATTGAATGTAATTAATTAACTGTTCTTTAATGAAATGCTCCTCATTCATATGCACCTGTTGACACCTTTTCCCCATGTAACCATGTCTCCATCTTCTTTCCTACTCCCTACTCCTTCGTGGGATTGTGGGCTGCTCCATTTGCATGCCTATGCACTCACTGTTGCCCCATTTGCAGCCCTGTGGACTTCGGGTTCATGCGCTGCCTTGACGTGCGTTTTACAGCTCTGCTGCAGTCCCAACTCAATTTCCACTGTGCAACTGCGTCCTGAACGTTCCTTCCTCCACCCACTAGAGAGAGCGACTCTCATGACCCAACAGCTGCTTTGCCGTAGTCCAAAGCAGCATACTATTTGCTGTCTACCGTAGGAACATGTAGCAATTTTCTATTCAGTTTTCAACTGCACCTCAGCTGTGAGCATGAGAAGATCAATGAAACCATTTCGGTGAGTCTCATGCTTGAATAATTGCTTTGCCGCAGTCGGAAAACCAGGGCTTTGTCCTCATTCACTAAAGGCAACAAGGACACATATTGGTCGGCTGTGCACCACAGCATTTCTTCGCAGCAACTTGTACAGCTAAAATTGTGCTTCTCTTGCATCTGGCGCCACATCGGAAGAATTTTCAACTGCAAAATGTGCCTCCCGAGATGCAGTAGAGCAGTAAAACAGTCATCTACCTTTTGTTGCATTGGGCATTTCTTCTCCCTGCCACTGGAATGTGTCCTTCCCAGCCATTATATTTCATGACACATGTTCAAGGCTGTGCCAGAGCCTACCTACGCCGCAGTTGCCCCCACGTGTTGGCGACGTTACCTTATCCATCGGTTTGGGATCTATAAAAGGCTGCATAGTCATCTAGTCCTTATCTACCCCACCTCACAGGACCCCGGGTCTATCTGCTTTTAAATTCAGTTTCTCTCACACACTGCCATACTGCTGTTTCATGGCACCGAAGCCTCATTCTTCTCAGGAGCAACAATTTCTTCTGGGCGGACGCGGTACTTGGTCGCACTATTCTTCAGGTTCCCGGATCAATGTCAACCACCGACATCTCCCTAGGGTCTAGGACTGTGCTTCATTCTGGGCTGCATTAAATTCTGGTCCAAACTGTCACTGGTTCTCCCAAATCCCTGGTACCGTCCACTGCAATTTTTTGGTTCTCAAGGCCCTTCAGCTGCATTGCTCTTCAAGCTAGACTCTGATGTGGCAGGCAGCTGGGTTTGTCGAGAAAACTTGAAACTGTTTATGGCAATGTTAGGTTCAACTCCAATTACAACTTGATAATGGCATTATTTCTGCAGTAGTTTCGCAACAAATTCTAAGGTGTGCCTTTACAACCAACTAGATTTTAGATTCTCTTTTCCAACGATAATATTCGACGACATTGCTGGAGCGAAGCAAAGGCTCATGTTGTAGTACAGTAATGAACTTATGACCTGTCATGTCAAGTCGAAGCTGTGACCCACTTGTTGCGATATGGTAGTATTTCTTTCAATCTCATTCCCTTTCCTCATTCCGGTAGTCACTGTTTGTTTGTTCCCTGTCACAGACATCACACTCAGGGCTCGTTCCTTATGTGTTCGCTGAGAGTACGTCCCTTCCATTCCTTTATAGTTGTATCATACTTACAGTGTACCTAGAGGTCTCTCTTTATTAGGTACATTAATATAGCACTCATTCCTTACGTGTTTGCTGAGAAGGTCTTTCTTTATTCCCACTTTCCTCTTCCTCTTGGCACCACATCAACTCTTGTTCCTGTTATATACTGGGCTGAGGGATGGAGAAAGTAAGGTTCTGAAAGATCTCGGGAACTGGAACCGGAAACCGGAAGATCAGAGTTTCGGAAAGTATATGGGAGGATAGCACAAGCACCACAGGACATTAGGGTGTGCATACTACCGAGGCCAGTAAAGAGACTGAGTAAGGGAGGAAGACCAGGAGAGTAACCGGAGGACGACTCAGTGCGAAGCGGAGAGCTAAGCAACATTAATTATCCAACTGAAGTACATGGCATATAAAGGGGCTTATATAGCTAAGTCCTAATTTTAATCCTAAAAAAGGATATGTCAGATGACCTGTCGGACATAACAATAATATGAGTCCCAAAGAGGAAAGAGAAGTGATGTCGGAGTAATTGACAATAAGGACATGGATTAGAAAGACGGATAAACGGGAAACACTCAGTAATTCATCACTGCGTAAAAACGCGATGATCCGTACTGGGTCCAAAGATAATCTGTCCGGTTCTGGGGTCCGGTACCGGAAGTGAACCGGAAGGTAGTGGACCGGAAATGCATGGATATAACAGTTTCCAGCTCATGCCGGCTCTATACAGCCCACTTAAACCCTCTAATTAGAGTTGGCGGTAGGGTGATCCGCCAACTCTAATTAGAGTCAATTAGGTCTGTGGTCTATGCATCCGATAATGTTTTCATATTCCTCTGAGATATACCACCTTTAATGCTATTGTGTTCGGAACGCCCCGCTGGGTCACGGGGTGGTTGTCATCACCACATAGACCGATTGTCATGATCCAGAATTGGCGCACTGGGCGCATACTCCCCAGGTATGAAATTTAAAAACTGCCACATCCAAATCATCTTAATGTCCTGCGAAGTGGCCGATTTGGATGGGTGAAAACCGCTGTGCTCTTGGTAAGTAAGTGTAATTGGCCTTAAAAATTTCCCACTTAACTCACCGATTGAAAATTGAAGGGTTGTCATTCAGGTTTAAATTTATGCCGAATCTGACCGCGTTATGGTCAGGGGAAGGACTATTGTTTCCAAGTATATTGGCCGGATTCCGATGTTGAATCCGATGCGGCGGAAAGCTGGGACACAGTGTGCCCCACTAGCCTTATAAACCTGGGCCGGTATGATGCTCGGTGCGACTCTCACTACACCGTATTCCTCTCCGACACTAGACTAAATAATCTCGAACTAAACAGAGTTCGTCGTCTGTTCAATATGTCACGCACGGCTCAGAGAATGAAATACGTTGTTCGCGACCGCGTTGAGGAGTGGGTCGACCACAGTGGAAGGATGCTTCTCATCGGCGAAGCAGCACATCCTCTACTAGTACGTATAGACCCCCACCTCGCCTCTCTATGCTAACGACTCCTCAGCCGTGCAGCACGCACGGAGCCAGCCTCACTGTTGAAGACGCGGAAGCGCTGGGTGTGTTGATGTCCCGACTGCGCACCTGGGAGCAGATCCCACAGCTGACAGCGGGCTTCCAGGACCTGCGCCAGAAGCGCTGCTACTTTATCCACTACGGCGAGCTGAGCAACGCGTCGCTGACGACGCTCCGCCGGGCGAGTTCCGCCACATGCGCGACGCGGGGATGCGCGAGTCGTTGCAGACGGGCGTGGAGAAATGGGACGACGGGGCGCTCAGAGACCAGTGGGAGCAGATCGGCGAAGGCTTTGCGTACCATGCGCGCGAGGCGACGGAGGACTGGTGGGTCAAGTGGGGGGCGTTGGGTGACTCCGCCAAGCCCGACATGGGTTTCAGGATTCAGGTGGCGTCTTCAACGGCGCCGGCGTAAATTTATTTCTTTGGGGACCGTATTGAATCTGGGACAGGAATCCATTCCACTTTCGGGCTGTTCAACTGTATTTACTAATTATTGCAGACGGCTTCAATAAATTTGTTGAGTACAGAAAAGAAAGAAGACTAGCCTTCGGGGTTGAAGCTCTTCAAGACTGCAGCAGCGCTGAAACGAAAGCGGCAGTGACTCAGAAATGTGGATTTCTACCAAAACATACTGATGAAAAGCAGAGGTCCGCCAGCACGGTCACACCCTGAGTATGTCTTTGCAATGTAGGCTTCTTCAGGGCATGGGGTGGGTTCGAACTTCGAACTCGGGACAGATGAGACACATGTCATCGTTGGGACATGGGCACCTGGGAGGCGGCGGGCACGTTCCTTCCAATACGACTTCGACATTTTGACTTGGCTAGCGACCATAGTAATTGGCAGGTCAGACGTTGTTTGCCAACTCGACCCTTGCAATCCGGGAGTAGACGTCAGTGGAGATTTGTCAATGTGTTGGTTAAGCTACCGGTCTATACTTATGATCATCTCAGATCCCCACAAAATCATTGGACCCTGAAGATTTTCATTTCACAGCTGCGAGTGGCCCATTGAAGGCATTGACCCATTGAAGGCATTGATGCGGCCTAGGCGGCCATACAGCCAATGACGAGTAATTCAAGCCGCAGATAGTTCTGGCACCGTACGTGACGTTGAGGAGAGTGTCGCGGCGCTCTTCGATTAGAGGTATCAGTGGTCGTGAGACTCGAACCTTAAAAGCATGAAGGTACGCCTAGGCGCCCACATGCACAAATAAAGACTAACCCGGTTCCACAGTCCTGTCTTCGATTTCGACATAAGGATATTTCCATAACAGCAATCCGTCTTTGGGCCACTCTTCCCTCCAGCCACTGCTGAGATCCGGGGAGGGCTGCAACCCAGTTTTCCGTGACTGTCGACTTCTTTCAAATGGCCGGGCCCATCCTCGGACACGACGTTAATATCTTGCAAAGCCATCCTTACCAGGCATTGGCATTACTGCCGTCATGCATGGCGCCAAGAATAGCATCCTAGAATTCTCGCTTTCCGATAATCTTTGAGGCACGAGTGGCTTCGGGTGCCGATCATGCCCCTCGCTATGCCCCAGAGCATCTTTTTCGAAGCTCCGGCACATCCTATCAATCTGCCGATCTATCTCTCTTAGACTACAAATACCAATGTGCTTGTAAACTACTCTGGATTCCCCAAACTGCAAATCCATACTTGCATGCTCAAAAAAACCATGTCTGACCAGCTCGCTTCTACCTACGGTGCATGGCTCATCTCGCTCTTCGTAGAAACTATGTGAGATACACTCGAAAGTTTGCTTTTTGATACTCACGGGACGTTTGGCGTAGTCTGTATGGCATGGGCGCTCTCCAAACTTGGCTGTATTTCCAATGGTGGCCGCGCGATAAACGACATATCAAGGCACCGGTATGTGTTATACGCATTGCATAAATGTCCCAACCGTCCTTCTAGGTTCTCATTGTCATGTATGTCTATAATATGATTGCCCCACATCCGGATCTCGACGACTTTGTAGCGCTCTGGAAACGATCCAAATTGTCTTCTTCTTTCGTTCCTCGTACTTTCGCTTTGTTCAGCGTTTCGGGATCCCCCAAGGGGATCTAGTATGGTGAGTGTCTTGCCTGTCGGCGCCGCATCACGCTTACCTCACGTTTAGGTCTGATTCGGTACGTACCGCCTCCGATCTCCTGGCCGAATTCTTATGGTTCAGCAGCTTCAATTGCTTGCCAACGTGAGTTCACAAGGAAACTTTGTAACCCGCGCTTAGCCTAGTATAGTACTTGTCAGCCTTCACTGTTCAAATGTACGGTCTCTGTTCGGTTTCTGCAATCACGCAGCTGAGTTTCTCCAGCTATTTTGCGGGCCGCATATATCGTCGTAAGTTTCTTTCCTCAATATCGATGCAAGTAATCGTATGTTTCGCGTGGTCCGTCAGTGACGAAGGAGCTCATAACGTACAAACCCTCACGTCTTGGAATATACGTCATCGTATGTTCCAACAATATCTCTCGTACATTCGTTTATACTAATAATCTCCAGATGGCATTAGCTTTTATCCAGCTATGTGCGTCTCCACGTTGGAATTATTCCAAGCGCGACATCAACTCCCACCGTTTCACAGCGGCCGGCATTACCCAGACAATCTTCACGTTCGTGTTACATATTCACGGCAAGGTCTGGGGACTGATATACTTGGCAGATATGTACTCCGCTCATTCGAAAAACTCGAAAAAACGAAGGTGCGGATGTTCGTGATCAACCTTTCGACACGGATAGAAACTGTTTTTTTTTAGCCAATTACGACCATCCAGACCGCCGCTTCGCTCGCTTGCGACGTCGGCATTACCCTCTATCTCTGTGTGTACCTCCATCGCCATAAAAATGGCATGTCGATGTGCGTGCTATCCTACCGAATGACAAAGTCTTACATAAACCGTGTTGTGAATAATGTCAGGATCAATTCTATGCTGAACACACTTATCATTTATGCTATCAATCGCGGCGCGCTGACCACTATATCGTCTGGGCTCACTATGGGTTTGGTATTACATCTATTGCCTTGTCGGGGCGGACCGGCCGCTCATCTTTGCATTCAACCAGTTCCTCTGGAAACCAGATAGCTTCTGGTTTTTCCTAGCTCTCGCGCCGAATAGTAAATGTTGGTGTCCAATTTTATTCTCGGTGTCCAACATACTCACACGCACGGCAGTGTACATGAACAGCATGCTTGCCACGTCCGTTTACCTTTGTCCCGCGCATGACTTGCTCATCGTGTCTATTGCCAGACTCAACACGCGCCAACATGTTCGCGACAAGGCCAACTCGAATGACCACTCGCTTCATATGGAGACTTTGCATTCCGGCGGGAGCAGATCCATCAACATCCAGGGCCCCCAATCTGTCTCCGCAGTGACCTTCAAAACGGATTCGGTAGGAATGCTTTCCCAGCATGTAATGTGGTTTTCACTCGAGAAATGTAGTTGAACAATGTCGAACTCGGTGGGAAGAAGTCGGAATTTCTTGCGGGCGAGTGAAGCGAGGCGGAGGCGACGTGTCAGACAGTGCTGGTTTCATTGAAGTCGCGTCTCTTTATCCATTCGTTCAGCCTGTAAATATTCTAATCATGCTCGCTAATAGTCAGTTGTCTGTGGTCTGGTATATACAGTCAGAGGGAGCAGCTCAGAAGGGATAGTCTACGTGAAGATACTCAGAACCGAGTGGGGATATCTCTGTTCCAAGTGTTGAATGCTGTCTGCCGATTGATTTCCCAACCAAGCTCCGAGGCGGCCTCCCAGGCTGGGTTGGTAGGAGGAACATTAGTCAAACACAACATATTCTGGTGACTATTATATTTATTCCCCGTCATCTTTATCATGCTTGCGCTTCTTATGGCGATGCAGCGACGATGGATCAGAGGTCGCGAAATCGCATTTAGACCCGTCTGGCAGGGTCACAGCGCATTGCAGCGGTTTCACGTTCGTACTGATGATGCGCAAATATAACATGATTAACCGCGGCAATGGGAATCAGGTACATATGCACACGCACTGGATCCGAATGTGCGTTTCGAGATTCGACCGCTGGAGTGTCCTGTGCCCACACTCTGGGATCGGGCACTGGAACATGCTGTATCACAGCGCAGCCGCTCAGCATCAATTCTGAACACCGAAAGACGCCAAAACGCACAGATCTTCTTTGTTCTTTGCGTGCGTCAACATATGGCGCGGCAAGTCGCTGCTTCGCTTCACAGTCGCCCCGCATGTCACGCACATCGCCCGTTTCGAGGGCTCCGTCTCCGATACCTGTCGCTCGATGCAGGTTAGCAAAACGCGTTATCTCCTCCGGCGTCGCGTCGCGCACCGGCGAACTCGCAGCGGCAGATGTTGATCGTTCCCGGGGCATTGGAACGCGTCGGGGCGGGAACGTATATGCAAGAAGGGCTAATTTGTGGGTGGGTGCAGATGCAGCGTCACATTCATCTGCCGCTGGGGCGATAAGCGATAATTTGGGTGGTGGGTCAGCTCACGCTTAGGCCAGGTTGGACAGACACAAGGACAAACAGATCGGAGGTCGGGCCGGTCGAGTGTGCTCAACTTCAACATCGGTTTCCGGTGGCGGTCGGGTGGACTTCGACGGTCGATCCGAAGGTAGAGGTTCTGTTAAGAGCCGCGGAAGAATAGTAGATATTGTCTTCACAGTAGCAGCGCGGTGAAAATACAACCTGAGGTGACGAAAAATGATTCCCTGGTGATTGTTGCAGTTCCGACTCCCATACACGCGCGTTCTCAATTCGGATCGTCACATGCAATCATGATCCTATTCAAAATGAAAGAGTTCAGTCGGCCTCATGGTAACTTACGTGCACAAACCGAAACGAAACACGAGGCAAAAGGCTCTTCACCACGATGCCCAGCTGGCTCTCGTCCAAGGCAAATAATCCCACTCAGCTCAACACTCGCTGACCGTCTCAACCCCAGTGCTTCCCACTCCAGCGGCGGACGCCAGTGCTGCTGGTTACTTTTGTCACGGTGCTTGTCGTTGCGCCAATAATTGTTCAGAATCTCCCAAAATTGAGAGCGAGGCGGGATATATACCGTTGGCTCCGGGACGTCTGGAGGGGCCGCAAGTACGATATCTACCAGGATGCTCTGGAAGAGGCGAGATACTGGGCCGCCGCAGAGCGCCATGGACGACGGCTTCGGACCTCTGACGCGCGGTTCGCTGGCCGCAGAATTGAGGAGCCAAAAATTCCTGCGGTGACGTACTATACGCCTGCACTTCTGCCGTGGTATCGGCAGAGAAAACCACGGTCTCCAGAATATTTTCTCTCTACCCGTGCGTTCTGCAAATGGCACCGGATGGTGTTCCCGGGTCCCGTGAGTATTCTGTCGGTTCTCACGGATTCTTGTGGTCTGAATGGCAGAAAAATAGATGCATCCGACTGTAGCGCAGGCTTCCCGGCTGAGAAGACGGTTCAGCAACGAGGATCGGCGGGAAATGCACCGAATATCCCGGATGCTTCCGGACGGAAAAGTGTTCGGTCGAAAGCCGTGGAGATGGCGGCCTAAGTATCGCGATATGTGGAGAGAATGGCTGGCCAGGGCGAACCATGAGACGGTTGTGCTGTTTGAATAGTCTTGAAAGTTGGTTGATGCCATCACCCGAGCCAGCTTACAACTTCTCACGCACGTGCTTCCTCAACACTCTCTCAGCATGGTCCTGTTTGGCATCTTATTCCCTTCCTTGAACAGGTTTTTCCCACATAGAATGTCGCGTCTGACCAGAAAATCGCCAGAAGCATCAAGCCGGGCATCTCGGGTGGCGGCGTGTGTTGACCGTTACGGACCCCGAACCTCATCACCCTTTCAACTTGCTTTCAACCTTGTGCGGCTCGGCGGCGCGTACTTACTAGTGGCACCGCAGCAAAGCGAAATGATAAGGGTCGCGTCAAGCTTGAGTTCTTCACGTAGTGTGGCATTGATGCCAATTATAACACTCGGTTACAGGCTAGCTCCGGACAGCAATGATCCGGGAGGATATTCACACCCATACCGCAGCAACCTTCTTGACTTCCACCATGACGCAGGTGCACCAGCTCGGCGTGTCCGACATCCTTATTTTCGTCGCTGGTCTATGGCTCGTCACCAAGCTCGTTCGCCGTATCGTGAACCGTAATGCTCACGGAACGAAGCTCAACGGCCCCCCAAGCGAGAGTTTCATCTTCGGCGTCAGTCAACGAATTGCCAAGTCCACAGACGGCGGAATACTGTACCAGGAATGGGCCGCCCAATACGGGCCTGTATATCAGATCCCCACCGCCTTTCGCGGGAGCAGGACCATTCTCTGTGACCCCAAGGCCGTCAACTACTTTTATAGCATGGAAAGATCTGTTTATATCAAGTCGAAGCTGAACAGAGCAGTCATTTCGAATCTGGTACGGCATTTTTGCTATTTGTGTCGAATTTAGGCTCATCTCCCACAGTTTGGACGCGGTTTACTGTGGGCAGAAGGCGAAAGTCACAAGAGGTAAGTCGGAGACTATATGGGTCCCTCGGTTATCTAAATAAAGTTCTAGGCAGCGCAAAGCTTTGACCCCGGCATTTAGCAACGCTGCTATCAGGAGACTGACATCCGTGTTCTACGATTCAACCTACAAGGTGAAATTTACCAAGCTCAAAGTGACACCATGCTCATATTCGGTAGCTCAAAACATCCTGGGACGCTACGATAGAGCAGACAACAGACGGAGCTATCATTGATGTTGAGCACTGGTAAGTCGGATTCCAGCTTTACCTACCGGGTCTCAAACCATATAACAGGATGAACCTCGTAGCGTAAGCGCCCTCATGCATGTGGTCCGCACCATCCTAATTTCCATCTAGCCTCGACAGCATCGGCATCGCCGGATTCTCGCACGACTTCCGTACCCTGGACGGAGAGTACTCAGCCGTCGCGGACGCGTTCGAGTCGCTGGGGTTCCAGGGGAGCACCTTCCTCTCCAACCTCGTGTTCCTCCTCGGCACGCAGCTCCCCTTCCTCGCGCACCTCCCGACGCAGCGAAACCGCGTCTTTATAAGCCTCCGGCGGACCATGAGCGTCATTGCAGATCAGCTGCTGGAGAAGACGCGCCGTGAGAAGAGAAGCCACGTTACGGACGAGACGGCCGACAGATCTGTTATCGGACTTTTAAGTAAGTGTGTTCAGTTCTGCCAGTTCCAACACTCACACATATGTAGTCAAGGCCGAGGAGGACAGCGCTGAGCTCCATATGAACGAGACCGAAATTTTGGCACAAGTACGTAGTTGCTTTTAGAAAGCCATGGCCAGGGTATTGACCTTTGTTTAGATGGTATTGTTTCCTCACAAATGCATGATATCGTGTTCTGAGCTACAGTGATTATAGAACGTTCTTCTGTTAGCTGGTACGCCTTTGAGATCACTTTCCCATTTTCAATCCGATTCTCAATCTGCTCAGGTTATGAAACTACGTCGAGTATGTTGTATATCCTTCCTGCTCGTGATCAGACTGACAATCCCGGGTCTTAGTTAGTCTCACCGTACGTATCTTTAGATCTCGACACATCGCATTTCTGACCGTCGTATTCTTCAGTGGGCCTTGATCGAGTTGGCGAAGCAGACAGACAAGCAAACCAAGCTGCGCGAAGAACTCCTCCAGTTCGGCGCCTCGGACCCCACCTGGGATCAGCTCTCGTCCTCGCTGCCCTACCTCGACGCAGTCGTGCTCGAGATCCTTCGGCTGCATCCCCCTGTAGGCGAAACAACCCGCGAGGTACCCTATTTCAGTCCATTCATACATGGTGTTGATTCAATTCTTCTCTATTCAGGCCATGGTCGACGACATCGTCCCGCTCAGCGAGCCAATCACCACCGCCTCCGGCGAATCCGTGAATAGCATCGCCGTCACAAAGGGCACCATCGTCACCGTGTCCATCCGGTGCATGAACCGCTCCGAGGTCTTCTGGGGCCCCGACGCGAAGCAGTTTAGGCCGGAAAGGTGGCTGACGCTCCCCGGCGACCCCCTACGGGCGAAGGAGATCCAGGGCCACCGGCACCTCATCACGTTCCTCGACGGCCCGCGGACGTGCCTTGGCAAGTCGTTCGCGTTGGCGGAGTTCAAGGTGCGCATGCGCAAATCTTATCTATCGTGGATTGATCCCAACCCCGGTTGGTTGTGGTAGGCGGCGCTGTCGGTTCTCGTGCGGAACTTCACCTTTGAGTTTCCCGATGGGCCGGAGACGGAGATCACGAAGCACCGGGGTCTTGTCCCGCGGCCCAAGGTCGTGGGGCAGGCGGGCGCGCAGGTGCCTCTTAGGGTCAGAAGGGTGGATTGATGCATACCCCTGCGCAGTGATATCTGTTGTCCTGGTTAACATGTTATGTATTACCGAGTATCCTTGACGTGTGGTTCTTTTACACAGATTATGGGTACTATACAGACGGCGTCGATTGACTCCCGCCAACCCGACGAGCGCTCATGTCGAACTCAATTGTCCGTGTAAAGCACTCCGTTTCACGATCGAGGCTGCTGTCACTTTGTTGCTTAATGACCGAGAAATCTGTCAGATGCGCACTTATTAGATGGAATCTGCCACTTCAAACATTGGTTGAAAAAACACGGCGATAATTGGTGATCAGCGCCGCGCAAGCCGTGTCTGCCCGTGCCAGACGAATCCCATTGAATATTAGATGGAATCTGCCACTTCAAACATTGGTTGAAAAAACACGGCGATAATTGGTGATCAGCGCCGCGCAAGCCGTGTCTGCCCGTGCCAGACGAATCCCATTGAATAGACGGGGGTGGTCCTCGGATTTCTATCCACAATCACCTCTCTCCTCAGCCGCTTCTCTTCCTATCTCTGTTTCTTTTTTAAAATAAAAAATCAAGTCTGACGTCAAGGTAAACAAACTTCATCAACAGTCCCGATAGTGCCTGTCATCTCACCTTCCCTCAGTCTTTTCGATCCCCTTGTCGCAAAAGCAGATAAAACCGACGACGTGAGCAAATTCCTCATTGCAGGATGCCGCCTCGCCCGAGACGAGAAGGAGACAATCCAGTGGTACGGGATCAAGTACCGCGACCACACGCCGCCCACATTCACGGTGTTCAACACCTTCCGCGTGGAGGCCGGCGGCGCTGCGGATCTCAAGGGCAAGGTCGCCAACGCGCTCATGGCGCAGGTGGAGGCACTCTTGAGCTCGGACCCCGAAATCTCACGGGTGCAGATCCTCGCGAACAAGGCCACGACGGGCAGCAAATGGCGCCACTGGCAAACGGCGAGTCTGAATGTCGGGCTGCGCGCTTTCCTGACCGCAAAGCCAGAAAAGACGCAAGCGGTCAGGGACTTCTTGCTGGTAAACCCTGCCGATCCGTATTTCACTGCGGCCATTGAAGCTCACTTAATTTTAGGCAGCGCTTCCGTTGGTCAACGCAGAGAGGGACACGCTGGTGTGGTATGCCCTTCAGTTTCCCGGGACCAACCTGTTTGCCATCATAGATTACTTCGAGAGCGAAGATGGAAGGAAGTTGCACCTGACTGGAAAGGTCGCTACAGCGTTATTTGAACACGCTGATGACCTGCAGTGCTCCGGATGTCCCAATGTTCAACGTCGTCGCAGCCAGCGTCAGAAATCGATGTATATGTATTTTGCCGACGAGTAGAGGGCGGCCGTTTTAGACGCTGGTTTGTGAAGACGTATCAATTCTAATGAATGCTTGACTAAACGTTTGGGAAGGCGAACCACACATTTTGCAAATACTTAGGCGCATTACATCTGACCCTTTCGCATCAAATTCCTGCGTATCCGCCGTCTCTCCCCGCCGAGGCCTTCTCCCTTCCCCCACTGCAGATACGGCACCTTGGCCTTCTCCACACCCGCAACCTCGCCGTCGTTCTCGCTCCTGAAATCCAGCATGCCCCACACGGGGAGCTCCATCTCGCCCTTGACGAGGACGCTGCTCTTGGTGAACAGGTGCGGCGGAAGCGGCGTGAGGACGTGCATGTGCGGCGAAGATGGGGAGATGGCGCGGACGAGCGCGAGGCCGTGGCATTTCGATGTCGATGGGGACGGCGCCTCTGTGCCCTGTGTGTACGGGATCGGCGCGACTCCCGCATCAGCGTCCGGGCCCGCGACGGGCTGGGCCATGTCGACGTCGGTGTCCAGCGACCCCGGCTCGCACGTCACAAGGCCCACCAGGGCGCCATTGAGGACGCGGTCGATCTCAGAGGGGACGACATCCTCCGCCCCAGCGCCGCACAGGATTATTTTTTCGAACGCAACCGACCAATCGACCTCGTATGGGAGATGGGCGCACAGCGGCAGCGCCGTGTTCCATGTCAGCGCAGTCGCCTGCTGCAGTTCCCCTGGAACGGACAGCGGAAAAATCGCATGGAAATACGAGAGCAGGCTCATCGCCCGGTGGTCCGTGGCGGAGTAGTTAGCAGATAGAACCGAGGGCGCGATGGGCTGCAGCAGATGCAGTTTGGTGGTATCTGCATTGATCGGCATGGGCCGCAGCGGGGGATCGATTGTTGAGGCGTACTCGTAAGCAGGCGCCTCCACCTCAAATATGTCGGTCGGCTGGACAATGTCCTCTATTTTACGAGTCAGGTCAGCACCCAGGCCTTTTGTCCAGCCCATCGTGTTGACGACCAGCGGGATGGTGTCTGATATCCGAGAGTCGCCGGAATCAGCGACGTCGGCGGTCGCTTGCATGTCCAACTGATATGATTCCATCAGGGATCGGATGGACGCGAGGTAATGGGAGGGCGAGGATCGTGGCGTCGCCGCGCCTACATAATGTGCGAAATTGGGGATGGTGGGGTGGGTGAACGGTGGGCCTGCCGCGATATTAGTTATAGATCTCGGAAGAACGAGGGGAATAAAATGCACCGAACACGGGCGATTCAATAACGTTTAGCGCGACTAGCCCACCAGGAGTAAACTCGGATTGGCCGACATCGCATTCCAGAAATGCAACTCTAGAGTAGCTGGATGTGCGAATGAGAACGAGCGAAAGATATGACTGGCGAAATTACCGAGTAAGAAGCCTATTTAACAATGTCCTGGCGAACGAGCTTTTCCCGGACTTTTTGTGGCCCTTGACAAGGTACACGCCAGTCACAGAATCAGAGAGCGATTGCAACGCTGTTTCCCACGTGGTAGGTAGGATGAATGGTTGTATATCTCTGCTAGCTTCCGTGAGCTGTAATCCACAAAATTAGACGAAGAAAGAGCATTATGAGAGACAACCTACCAGGTGAACACCAGGGAGACGCAAGTCGTGCTCTGCGTCGTTTCTTTGCTGCCACCGTGAAGGCTGAAACACGCCATCGAAGGTTCGACATATTCTGCCGAGTCCTTCCACGCCACTCTGCAGTTGCTGCAGCGCCACAATCGCACCGCCACTCTGGAACGCGGGCCGTAAACGCAATGGGACATTTGAGACGGAAAGATGCGACGCTTTCCCATCGAGGGCCTCCAGAGTAGGTATGGGGGCCGACCGCGGCGCAAAGACGCGATGCACCGTCGGACTGGCGGGCACGTGCACCCCGGACACCGAAACCACACCCTGTAACACGGCGAACGTGTACACCCCCAAAAGACTGATGGTTTGTCCCGGAGTGAGTAGAGTCACTGTCGCAGTGACCGTTGACAAACCGAGAGGAGCGGCTTCCTCGGATTGAATGAAAAACGCAGTTTTGTCGGGAATCACCTGGAAGGTCGTGAGGTGAGCAGGTGCCTTGGTGGCCGAGGCCTGTATGGGCACATCAAGTATCTCTTCGACTTCCTCATCAGAAGAGTCGTGTATTGGCGCGCTGGGCGACCATCCCCGTTTGCCGACTACTTTTGTACGCGTCGACAGGGCCGGTGGAGCATCAGACACGTCCCCTTCCTCGTCCTCGTCCGAGTCTATAATGATAATGTCGTCCGGGTGTTGGGAGGGGTCCGAGCCAGCCTCAAAGTAGCGCGACTTTTTCAACTCTGCTTCCCGCTTCTTCTTCCGCTTCCTAGACGAGTTAGGGACTTGGGAGGTCGGTTTTCGTTTTGAATTGGAGCGAGAATGGCTGGGTGGCGTTTCTACAGCAACAGGGGTGGGTGCGGCAGGTTCCGGTTCGAGCACAGGAGTGGCATGCGCACTGGCCGCTTGGGCTGCTTTACGCGCCGCGATTGCGCTCAGCATGAGATTTTTTAAGGCTGCAGCCAAGCCTGTCATAACAACTCCCAGCCCAAACAAGTATAAACGTGGGATAAATTCACTACAACATGCGAGGTACAAGCATCAAATTCGTAGTGTCTGTCTATGAGAGACTATAAATTCAGTTAATTCACTGCATAGTACAAGGAGCCTTTTCACAAAAACTCTAAGACCGCTCATAATTACATTTGTACTGGTCCCCAAATTGTCAACTGCAGTCTGCGAGTCATACTTTTCCCCAAGATTAGAGCCTCTTAGGGTCTTTAAGCCTTCTCCCTTTCCCACTTTTTTCTCGCATATTTGAGACGTCATAATATGTTTTCTCACCTTCAAGACTGTGATATATGAGAAATCAATTCTCGAGTCTATACTCAATCACTCACAAGTGGGTGACTTTCCATAACACTGGTTGAACATTTCAAAATTTTCACCTTCTTTTTCAGTGAAAAATGTCGTTTATTTTTCACACATTTTTCACTGAAAAAGCAGGTGAAAATTTCAAAACATTTTCATCACTTTCTTATTTTATTTCGAATTTTTCACCTTGAATCGAGAAAGTGCTGAAAAAGTCTTAAAATTTTCACCTTCTTTTTCAGTGAAAAATGTCTGAAAAATAAACAACATTTTTCACTGAAAAAGAAGGTGAAAAAATTGAAATGCTCAACCAGTGTAACGATAGAATAGTCCTACGCAATTTCTGAGCTTGAAGATGCCAGTGATGGGATCATTGAGCCAGATATCTATGTTGCCTGTATTCGACCTGTGTTTCCATAAGAAAATAAAAATAATCATATTTTGTGTATGTCATGTATTGAGGGCTCAGAGTGACTCCGATGTTACAGGGTCTGAAATAAAATTAGGACCCACAAGCCTCGAGAGGCAGCCCAGGCCAGAGAGCTTGAGTATCCAAAATGGGCCTATGAAAATCTGTTTGGGTGGGGTAGCTACCCCCTGAACAGATTTGCATAGCCTTGAATAAATATCATTCATTTTTAGTTGCCCAAATTGATGAGGTCCTGACAGCTGCCTGGGCATCACAGCGGAAACCTCTCTTGAATAAATCCATCTATTTGGCCACCCAATTCCCATGTAGCCGTGTAGCCTCATATCCGTCTAGCCTCACACGATGGCATGATGATGCAGACCTGCGGTTGAACTGCGGTTGAACTTTGAACGGCCTGGGATTGGCCGACGGCACTGGCAGGGGCTTGCGACAACACTTGCCGCTACTCAACTTATTCAGCAGATTCTGAGCAATGTGCACTAATTGAACATTTCAAAATTTTCACCTTCTTTTTCAGTGAAAAATGTCGTTTATTTTTCACACATTTTTCACTGAAAAAGCAGGTGAAAATTTCAAAACATTTTCATCACTTTCTTATTTTATTTCGAATTTTTCACCTTGAATCGAGAAAGTGCTGAAAAAGTTTTAAAAATTTCACCTTCTTTTTCAGTGAAAAATGTCTGAAAAATAAACAACATTTTTCACTGAAAAAGAAGGTGAAAAAATTGAAGTGCTCAACCAGTGGTGACTAAGAGCCCACTCCTGGCCAACGGCTGGGTATAAAAGGGCCAGCAGCTCAACCCAAAATTCTCACTACCAACTAGAATTTAGAAACTTCTCGCACTCCTCATCCTCACAACTATGTCATTCTGGGAGACTCTTGCTGCACCACCGACGAAGCTTGGCCATTACAGAACACTATCCCCGCTCACCGGTGTCCATGTATCGCCTCTTCAATTGGGTGCGATGAGCATCGGGGATAAGTGGGGTGCCGGCCTGGGGGAGATGGACAAAGAATCGAGCTTCAAGCTGCTGGACGTGTTCTTCGATGCTGGCGGCAATTTTATCGACATGGCTAACAACTAGTAAGGCTCTCAAGTTGTGCTTCGCAATATGGATTTGGCAGCTGACTCTGATACACAGCCAAGATGAATCATCCAAAAGCGTTATCAGAGAGTCAGCAGAGAACCGGGGTATCCACGATCAACTAGTTATCGCAATGAAGGTTCGTACCGTCGTGACCACAGGTGCTCAGAGACTGACTCGATACCCAGTAACCAACAACTTCAAGACCAGGAACGACACCATTGGGAAGAAAGTTATGTATGTTGGGAATAGTGTCAAGAGCATGCACATCAGTGTCGAAGCTAGTCTCAAGAAACTGTGCACCATGTACATCGACATTCTGTATGTGCACTGGTGGGATTGGGCCACTGGGATCGAGGAGGTGAGGAACAGACTTCATGACCTTGTCGTTCAAGGCAAGGTCCTGTACCTCGTACGTGCAGATCGATTCTCTCCTTTGCACCTTCCCAACTCACACTCTCATTCAGGGTGTGTCAGATACACCTGCATGGGTAGTCGCGCAGGCCAACCAGTATGCCTGCGACCACGGCAAGTCACCTTTTGTAATCTACCAGGGCGCATGGAACATTATGGACCGGTCCTTCGAGCGCGAAATCATTCCAATGGCTCAGGCACATGGTGGGCAACTCCAGTTCAATATGATATTATGTCTATTAACTGCGAACAGGACTGGCACTTGCGCCTTGGAACATCCTCGCTGCAGGAAAACTCCGACGCCGAGGAGCAGCAACACTGTGAAACCGGTGATAAGGTGTGTACCCATACACACATGAAAATTGCATTGTTGTGAGCTTTCACAAAGCTTCCATCTCTAAGTAAGACATAATCACTAGAGTACACTCTGCCCTGGAGTGGTGAACTTAGTCATAGATGGCCGTAAGCCTGCAGGCACTACATGTTTATAGAGCTATGACGATACCTTCACAATGGGGTCAGATTAGTTCTGTAGACCTACTGCAGGGCACATATTTACTATGTGTGCGTGAGGTGATCAAAGGGATTTGGCAGGAGGCAACCTGGCAAGCAAGAGATTGTGAGTTTGGATGATGCACAAGATTTGTGGACTGTGGGAAAGCATGGTTCAAGTTCTGCGGGTTGATTACATAATCGCTCCTGCGGTTTGAATGGACTTGTGTGCCCTGATACAGTTCCAGGGGAAGGAAGTGAACACTACGGGAGTTGCTCCCTGCAGAACAACAGAAATGGTAGCGACAGAAAGACTTGACTGAAGTTCTAGGGGAGGCTTGTATGTTCTGTGGGTCGGATGTCTGTGGCTGTGCAGAATCCACGGGTCAGTTCTAGAACCCTGACAAAGATAGATCAGATGGTTGCGTGGGTAGCAGATGTTCCTCCGCAGCACCTTCGAATTGCGTGATTATTGCTCATACTGTGTCAGCATGCCTGGCTTGCTGAGTAAAGCCAGGGGAGCACATGTATGCACCAGATAGAACCCCGGGAGACTACTATTTGAGGGTTCAGTCTGCCTTATTAAGGCATCTCCCCACCGAATGCCAAGAAATGACCATGCGTCCCCCAGAACTCTTCTTATCTCCATATATCTTGTATATTTGTATAAAAGGCATAGTGTAGCACCCGGTGTAGTCAGTAGACCTCACCCCCAAAGTATGGGGCTTTGAGTCGCTGCTGGATTAGAGACAGATTTAATATAAAGAACTTGTTAAGCTTGAATAGTGATAACATTGGGATTGACTTGAGCGTTTCAGACAAAGCATTTATAGAAAGAGTCTTGCTCCCCACAGAAGTGCTCATCACTTTAAGATTTGTAGCCAGCGGTTCAGACCTTAAAGTGCTCTATAGATATCTGCGGGTTCACTCTTGTACACCATAGATTAGAAGTGGCACAGTTGCATTTCAACTCCTGGGAGCAGGAGCTCAGAGTTCTGTCTTGCCTGGTTCTTTTTATTACTATATAAAAAGCCAGTGTTGCGTGCTCATAGCTGTTCTCCCTGGTAGCTTTAAGCTCGGGGTCAGTTTACACTTGCTGTCCTTAGTAGCCATAGGCTCAGGTCGCTCATTTTGAATTACACATACCTACCCTTGGAGCTGTAGAGCTTGGGAAGGTTGTGGGTCTGTTCTCGAAGCCACCCACCTCTTTTTGGATTTTGGTTTGAAAGATAGAAAAAGATTATTAAAAACTCTTGCATGCAAATGCACCTCATTTAAAAGATTTGATTGCTCTCCCACAAGACTCTTTTGAATTGCGCACACTTTCTTGAAGGACAACTAAAACTCCCCTACTGTCCCCCGAGCAAAAACAACCTACAGGTAGCATCTCACTCTTTTAAGTTCCCTCCCCTGAGACTTATTTTTAGGGTGTCAGCATGAGATTTTGAGATTTTTGAGATTTAGTTGAGTTAGGTTGGTGTTGAGTTGGTTGAGTTTCTTGGGTTCGCTCAGACTCGCTCTCACATTTTCCGAGCTCACTATTTTAGAGATTTTGATTTCACGGCTGCACCGGAGTGCACCGTTTCACCGGAGAAAAGGGCTGCATGTTGTTCAGCCCCGACTGGGAGTGAATTCAGGACCAGAAGAAAATGTCCAGGGCGCTCGAAAAGGTCGCGGGGGAGGTCAGGGCAAAGAGCATCACAGCCGGTACGTCTTGCCACGTTTTCTAGGTTCATAAGAACATTCTGACAGATGTCCTCCAGTCGCCATTACATATGTCATGCAGAAGGTCCTGTACTGCTTCCCCATCATCGGTGGCCACAAAATCGAGCACCTCATGTCGAACATCGAGGCACTCAATATCTCCCTCTCTGATGAACAGATCACGTACCTCGAAAGTGTACTTCTGTTTGACCCAGGATTCCCCAACATAATGATTGTAGGTGTTCGAAATTACAGTTGGATTGCTCATAATGCATAGCATCGGTGGACACCCAAACCCAATGCATTATGAGCAATATGCATTATGAACACACCTCTACAGTGAGAAAAGGGTGTTCAGTGGATCCAAATCCTCCAAAATTTTATGTGTTATGAGCCATTATGCATTATGACCTTATGCATTATGACAGATCCAACTGTACTTCAATTCAATGTTTGGTCTCATTTAATATTTTCCTTTCTTTCAGGGCGATGGGTCAGGGGAGAGCATGCTCATGAAGTCTGCTGCTGTTTTCGAACAGCAACCGTGCCTTGAGGCTATCCGACCTTCGAAAAACTAGGTGCAAGTCACATGACATCTGTATACATTTTGTCCTTCCTAAATAAAACAACAACCACTCAACCACCACTAAATTTACACCTGAGTCAGAGGCAGATGACCTCTGGAGAAAACTGTGCCCAAGGTGCCAATATCAACAGTCTCCAAATTCTTTTAAATCTACATAATACAGTATCGGGCATGGTGAATCGAATGAGTACTCTGTTGAATATTGTGCTTGGAGCTGCCTATTATATGGGTCTTTCTGACACTCTCCGAGTCCAGTCCTCGGCATAAGCATTGTCGTTGGTGGACGAAAAAGTCAAGGGGTACCCACAGTTTAAATCTTCTACACAGGGTTGGAAAAGTGGACTCAGGTCCTCCAGACCCACCCTTAATAGCCGATCATGTGTTCTACCAAAATTGTGAATGTTTTTGGGGGGATTTTTGGCTCTGTTGAGTCCCTTCAGGTCATTTTGGACCATTTGGCGTTGATAAAACCAACTATTCTAGCACTATTCTGGGATCAAATCTGGCGGGCAAGACGATTACGAACTACAGTTATTGTAGTATACCCCCAAAAGTTAGATTTTTTTTCTGACCCTTGTTTTTAAAGCATTAAGCCCGAAAAGTGACTTGAGGAATGCCAGACACCATCGTGTTTCGGCATCTTCCAGCGGGTTTCCATAAGAAAATAAAATAATCATATTTCGCGTATGTCATGTTTTGAGGGTTCAGAGCGACTCCAATGTGTATTACAGTGTCTAGAATAAAATCAGAACAAGTTTAGGACCCACAAGCCTCGAGAGGCAGTCAGAGGGTGCCCAAATGGGTTATTGCATCTATGAAAATCTGTTAATTGGGGGGTAGCTACCGCCTGAACAGATTCGCAGAGTCTCGAATAAATAATATCATTCATTTTGAGTTGTCCAAATTGGTGCGGTCCTCACAGCTGCCTCGGCATCGGGATGATTCTATTGAGAAACCCGGTTTCTCGGAGAAACCCCCCGCATTAGGCAATGTTCCCATCAAAGTGCCGGACATCACCCGGCGACTTGGTGTATCCATAATGTGTTGCATAGACCGTTATTACTGCCCAGGAAATTAGAGAACGTTTTTGGGACTAGTTCATACCTTTTCTGAGTGTAGTTGCCAGTGAATTAGCTTTCTGGCACGAATACAAGGCAGTCCACTGTGTGATGGGATCAAAGCAAGTTCAACTCAACTTCGGCAAGGTGATTTCACTTGCCCTGTGGGCTCCGACGTTCCGAAAACTATCCAAATATGTATCGGGAGGTCCCAGCAGTGTTGCCTGAGTTTTTTTATTAGTATCCATCACATGGCAAAAGCCCTAACATGAATTGCACAGTTCTGTGATTAAAATCACATTGTGAAGGTTCATGGTGCCCGGAACAGGCACGGTCGAGTAATAAAATAAGGATACACCAGTGGTACACCACATTCTGGGCAATCGAAGTCCAGATCCACCCGGAAACCTTAGACTTTGGCTGGGTGGTCACCGGCATCAGTGATGAGATGCCCCATTTGGAGGGGTTCCTCCGGATTTGCCGAGAACCTGGGTTTCTCAATAGAATAATCCTCGGCATCGCGGCGGAAACTGCGTAGATATTCTCTTGAATAAATTTATCGCTATGCCAGTCCGATGGCAACGTTTTTCACGTGTGCGCGCCCAATAATCGACCCGAATTATTCCCCACGCTTTCGACGCAGATCTCGCCTAGGCCTGTGGTCTCTTCCTTTCATCCGTCTGCTGCACTCCTCAGTATCCTTGACATTCAAGTTGAAACGGAAACGGAGCTCCGTTATGAAAATTCGGAGATCTTGTGCACAAGCATTGGCCGACGGGGTCGGTAATCCACTGACTCGAGTCATCGCGTACCCGGTATCACATTTTCAAACGACCATAAAGTCGTTGAACTTTGTCTTCACCACTCATCATGCAGTCAATCCCTCCTGATCCTTTCGCGCAACCCAAGCTCAGCAGGCCAGAGGCAGCGGCATATCTAGAGCGGATCAAGCTCCCTCCCACGTTGCTGGATTCTCCGCCCTCCCTTGACCTCCTATCCGCACTGTTTCTGTCCAATCTCGAGCAGATCCCAAAAGACACGACCCCGCTGCATGTCCCCGAGGAGCAATGGGCCGGGTCCTCGACGCCGATCAAGCTGAGCAGCGCCTTCACCAACATGCCGCTGGGCGTCTCCGCCTTTGATCGCATTGTGCACGAAAACAAAGGCGCGTTCTGCTTCTCCATCAACGCGACGCTCGCGGCGTTCCTGCGCTACTTCGGCTTTGTCGTCTCGGAGCTCGTCGGGCGCTCGTTCAAGTCGCACGATAACGACCCCACGACGCACCCCGATGGCTGGAAATGGGGGACGTTCACACACCAGCTGCTCGTCGTCGGCTGGCCCGCGAGCGCGGACAGGTACCTCGTCGACGGCGCATGGGGCCCGTGGAATCTGGCGAAGCCGTGCGTGCTCGCATTGGTCATCCCGCCGTCCCAGCGCTGACACTCCGCAGGATAAAGCTCACCACCGACCCCGCGGGCGAGACGATCATGGGGCTGAACGAATACGAGGCCTACCGCCTCGTGCACGAGCACCTCCCGCTCTCGCCGCACATGACGCGCCCCGTCGACAGCGTCCCGGGCTTCACGCTCTACCGCCGCATCGCGCCCGTGGGCACGCCGCACACGCTCCCCGTCACACCTGCGTCGCCTGGGTTCTGGACGCCGCTCTTCCACTTCCACCTGCTCTCGGTTGGCGTGTACGATTTCGCGCTGTACCACCACTTCTCCGCGTCGCACGAGACGGCCACGTTCACCGCGTTCTGGTTCGTCACGCGCGTCATCCCGGGCTCGGGGGGCGCGCGGCGGTCGATGATGTATGCGGACAAGGAGGGGCATGGGCGCCGCGCGAAGGTGTATACGACGGGCGGGTTGGAGGCGCGTGGGAGCGGTCAGGGCAGGGAGGTGGAGTGGGTCGAGATGGAGACGGGCCCGATGAAGGCGTATTTGACGCGGGAATTCGGGTTTAGATTCTAGATTTCAGGGTGTAGAGGGAGATGATATGAATCTCATTCAGAAATAGACACATGCACAGAATTCACTACCAGCGAACCTGTGAGCGCGAGGGTGGGTCTGCGAATTGAGTTCGACATTTGCACCACTGACCCCTGATGCCGTTGTAAGCATGGTTGACGTTTCTTTTTCGAATCCTGGATTTTATCCATGCTCTACCTGTCCGATCTCTCTCTTGTTGCCACAATTTTTGGTAGTCGTGGTTCGGACGTCTTTATCCTAAAGGACTGAGTTACAGTTGTACCGCTGTTACGGTGCCAGTTACCTTAATGTGCCTACTGTCCAACTTCATTGTTTCTCGATGATATATGCTCGGGGTCAGTGTTACAAGGCACTCAAAGTTGACTCGACTTTAGGATAGACTACTCGGATCTTATTTTTTAGACGAAATTTGGTGGCACCACAACAACATTCCCATATTGCGCCGAATCAAACGCCGCTTTGGCGTTGCTAATTACTTCGCAATTGTGAGCCTCTAAACTGGACATTTGAAGTTGAACCTTGAACTTCGCAACTTTGATGGTCAGGTGACCTCGTCTGCATTTCAATTTGACACTGACAATGACAGATTCAGAATCGAATGGAGAATGGGAAATGGGGCGCTTCCGAAGGGATTCTGTTACAAAATGATGCCCCAGTTTTAACGGGCACGTCGGATCTGGGATATTGATTTTTCGGGGTGCGAGAGAACAGTTCGACAGGCAAATCAACTAAGAAGGAAGGAAACTGACGGAAACGGAGATCTGAGGCTTATGCAATCAGCGCCGCCGCCACTTACATTGAATATTGAGCTCTCATCTCGATCTCGGGCACGCAGGCTTACAAAGGTCACCAAGTGGCCGCCCGAGAGGTGGGGTCTGCCAGCGCGGGGATAGATCTCGCTGCAGGTCTAATATGCCCATCTCAAGCATGATATGTGCACGCGTCGTGTGCACTTCAGCAGGGTCGAATGTATGACGCGACTCCCGCGAAGAGTGAGATTGAACGCCACCTGGGCGGGATCTGGGGATAGATCACCGGTTACTAGTAATTGTTCGGAGGATACTTATACTTGCAAAACTTACGTAGAAGGAATCCAGAATAGGCGCAGAATTGTATCGTCTGAGGTAATACCAGGAATGGATCGGATGGTGGCAGGATACATATTGATTGAGCGCAAACTTGCCAATCTTGAACATGTCGAGAATCATTTCCGTGAGAGAGAACATACGCATCGAGAATAAATGAGCAGCGCCAGACAGATTGAAAAAGGACGGGTCAGCAAAGAAGCCATACCCAAGGAGAGCTCCAGTCATCCTTGGGAGTAACGACGAGATTAGTGGGAGTGGGACTCGGCTAACGCTCGGCTAATCGTCGTTAGTGGGACTCGACCCTCGGCTAATGGTAGACTGGTGCACTGATAGTGGGACTCGGCCATCAGCGCATCAAAATGGCTTGAAATCCCGCTCACTCATCTGCACCACGCAGTGGGCCCAGCGGCGAGCGTCAGGGGGGTCCGCGGGGGCCTCCCCCGCCCAAGATGTTCCAAAAAGAGGAGGAATAAGCAGAAAAAAAAATACCCACAAATATATATATATATAGAGAGAGCACCACGCAGTGGGCCCCCGCGGCGAGCGGAAAGCTCCGCACGGCGGGCCCAGCGGCGAGCGCCAAGGGGGGTCTCCCCCGCGCAAGAGGATTCATGAAAGGGAGGAATAAGCATGAAAAATATATATTCTTGGTAATAGCCGAGCCTAAAACCCAAGGGATGGCCAAAGGAGGGGGGTCTGGGTGGAACACTGTTCCCCCCAGTGGAACGTAGACTGACCAAGGGAACATTAAATAGATCCAATAAATACTTTGCATCGCAAAGCTGAGGACTTGCCGATGGCTGCCGAAATTGATGTAGTGATGGCAGCAGGCGGCTGTGCCATCATTAGTGGGACTCGCTTAATTTCCGCGAGTCCCACTCCCACTAATCTCGTCCCTAGTATAGACTCCATACTTGGCGGCAAATAAATCCTTTTCAAGGAAGTCTCAAGATGTCTTGCGAACGGACTCACTGCAAGTCGAATGGCATCAGATCTTAGAACAAGCGAGCGAAGTTGGCTGCTTATCGGTGGCTAAAGGTTGAGGGACACTGTCATTCTTTTCGTCATCCTCTTGGCTTTCGTATTGCACAAAACTCCGAGTCGCGACCCACACTCAGCTTCTAATTTGCTCGCGCTGACATGCTCCACCGTCCGTGGCATCGGACCCGGACGTGAGCAAAATCCCACTGCGTTCGATGCCACGTACCTTCCGCATGGGAGGGTATACCAGGCCAAGATGCATGAGGGAGCGCTAACCTTGAGATTGCCTTGAGCAAGCCTTCAGCGCAAAAGAGGAAAGTGAGGTTCTGTTTGAATACAAGGCTTATACCCTGCCGGCGTGCCGGCCGCCCTTGCCACCTGCCTTATACGTCGGGCACGTTGCTGCTGCAACCACCCACAAGCCCTAGACGCTGAGTGAAGTCGAGGTCTTGAAAATACAGAAGATACTAATACTTCAGCCGGTACAACTTCTATCATAGAATCCCGGATGAGTCGATGACGACATTCGTCAACTTGAAAAATCTCCAAGCTTGCCTTTGAGGAACTTAGCCTTTGCAAAAGAAAAATTACATTCTGTCAACTACCCCTTGTGCCAAAAGTACCTATTCAAGCATATCACAATGCAATTCCCTCAACGAGCCGATAAACAACCGCGTCGGCGACAAATCCCCCCAGAATAATCTGACCAACCAACGGTGTGCCCAGGAACATCACCTTGCACTGCTCAGGCTCGTCGATGTCGGTGGCAGATAATTCTCTCAGCAGCATGCTGCCAGCCACTGCAATGCTGGCGTAGAACGGGAGGCCTTGACCATTCAGCATGCCTCCGTATGTCAGGAGGCCCAGAAAACTCAGCGCGGTCGCAGTGCAGATTTTTATGGTGTACTCCCCGCACAGGATCGCGGGTGAGTGGAGCCCGATTCTGATGTCGTCGACTTTGTCCTGAATTCGTGCACGTTAGCACGCATCCCGGATAGTTACATCCGGGGTTAGACTTGCCTGGTGCTGATAGACCGTCTCGTAAGTGATTGTCCACAGACAGGCACCAACGTAAACTGGGACGAGGATATTCCATGGGACTGCCGTATCGACAGCGAGATCGCTCCAACCCATGAAGATTCCTACCTTGAACATGATGCCCTATCAAACGAGGTGAGGTTTCAGGCTCCACTTCGCGTCGAGTTATCCTACTGACCAGTGGAATCGGCGCAAGGTTGGTCCAGCGCTAAATTTCCCGATCTGTCAGCTGACATTCGTTATTCTTTGATTCTCGACTTGCCTTGCAGGTGGGGTAGATGATGTACAACGGCCACACAAGCATTGATGTATAAAGACTGGCGCAGTCCAGAGTCAGTCATCCGAATTTCATCTAATAAATTACCAACGCGGTCCTGCTCAAGGTTGTCATTGCCAGGAAAACACCCAAGAAGACCTGGAGGGAAAAGAAGAGACAGGCACGGTCGAGAGATATCGCGCCGCGAGGCAGGGCGCGGGTCTTGGTACGTTCCACAAGTGCATCAATGTCGTAGTCAAGAAGATCGTCAATCGTCATGATCTATGAAGACTGTGAGTATGTATCCTCCTCATTGAAGAGGAACATCGGCTTACAAGTGACTTGATACCAAAACAGAGAGGAACGTAAATTGTCGCACGAAGAAGTGCATCCGTTGCAGAAATTTCTGGCTGGGCCCGGTAAACCATCGCAATGGACCATGCTGATCGTTGCCTCAGTAATTTGGACGGCCTACGGTCATTGAATCAACTTGCCTGTTGGAAGCCACACTACCCAGAACCCGATGTTATTGTGCAGCCTGCATAGCTCCCAGCAGGCCTGGATCTCGGTCTGGGTGGGAGCCGCAAATAGGGTTCTTGCGGAGCCTACAAGGTGATTGAATTTGTTGGTTGCATCCATGTTTGCAGAGAGTTGATAGAATGAGGAGGCCAGGATCACGGAGCTTCTGCCTGCCTTATGTACCTTTTGCTTTGCTCAAATTTCTCTGGGGAAAACTCACCGCTTCATGTTTTTTCAGGTGCAATTAGGTATTATCTGCAAATCAAGCCGTAAATTCCGGCAACCATGCATATGGCACCGCTAGAGAAGATTTCAATCCGAAGGTACAAGTATCCTAATACAATTGATTCAATTGGTATGTCGCTAAAATAAGCACACGACGGTGAGAGTTGATGGCATGTATGTTCGAGGCTGCCGTACTGTATTGACCGACATTGGACTGGGAGATTGCTGCCCAATTCCGATGTCACTGTCGTCCAAAAAAGGACAGCGGGTGCTATCAAGCACCTAATTCATCAAAGTGCTAACACCGTCCAGTGCGGGTGCGTTCTGCCACGTTTCGAATTCCCCTATAACGAACGTCACTCGTGAAGCTCAACATATGATCCTTAATAGGGGGTTCCGCCTGTGCACGAATCGCGGTTCGAGCGGATGTAGAGAACCTGGCTTCCCGCGAGGATGTGTTGCACCCAATCGATCAGCCCGTCGTTCAAAATTAGTTTCTGGTGACCTATGATAAAACGGGCCGCTACTAACTTGCCGAAAAAAAAATGAATCTCGTCATACCTTTTGCACGAATGCTCTGCGTTATAGCGACCACTCTAGGGCTGCATGTCGCGTTCACGTCCCCGAACCCACCTCTCAAGGCAGCGGACAGAGTCATCGCTCCGACTGCGATAGAATTTATGTTGAATTCGTCAATGTTCCCCCGCATTCAGAAGGTATGCAAGTTTATCAGAATTATGAAGGGACACAACTCATCTTATACACAGGCTCTCTACTGGTGCGTTGCAGTCGTGGAGATCGTCACAATCCCGACACAGCTCGGGTCACCACCTTGGTCCCAGCGGATCCTCACCGCGCTCGCATTCGGTGGCGAAATCGGCGCCGTGAGGCTCACGCCGTTTCCAGCCCTCGGATCCATCCTCATTGTTGGCGGTGCCGTCCTCCGTCTCCAATGTTACCGAGCGCTGGGCAAACACTTCACGTTCGAGACCGGCATCTCGAAGAATCACACGTTAGTCAAGACAGGGCCGTACAAGTGGGCCCGCCACCCGAGCTACGCAGGCGCGGTTATGGTCTACGCAGGTCTCATCCTCTACTACGGGAGCCCCGGTACATGGACTATGGAATGTGTTTTCAAGGGCAGCGTTGTTGGTATGGTCTTTTGCGTACTGTATGCCCTTATGATGTCTCTCGTCGTCGTGGGGCTGCTTTGTCGGATGTCGAAGGAGGACGAGGGGTTGAGGCAAGAATTTGGCCATGAATGGGTCGCATGGGCCACCGAAGTACCATATGCATTGGTACCGGGAGTATTCTAAATTATTCACCCGTTATCTTTTGAAGAGAATCCGAGTCAAAACCCTGTTCGTCTGATTGTTTCCACTGCCTACGTGGAAAATGTACCGATAAACACAAATTTTATCCTACAAATAGAAAGGCATATTCTTCAGCTTAGTGCGGTACGATTTTTTGTTGTATGGATCCCGCTGACCCCACAAGTCTTACCAGCAAGTACACGACCAACCAAAGAGGCAACTCGAAGCAGTGTTGGACTTAAGGGTTAAGTCTTAAGTTAAGTTAAGGGTTAATAAGCCCTTAATTTTTTATTTTTTATTTTGGGAGCGTTTGGGATAATGAGTTCCGGTCTGCAGAAGCATTCCAAAGTCATCCGCTGGGTCTACCAGAAAATTCTAGTTAATGCCGGGGAAGTTGCCCAGGGAGGAAATGCCATTACTGTACCAATCTGTATGCTAGCAACATAACACGTAACACTAGGCCAAAAATGTTGCCTATTTCCTTACACATAACACATAACGGGGTCATGGTTGCTACACCAGGGACAGACTCCAAAACCCAGTTTTTCCGCCCCCAAAAGGCCCCGAAAAATGCGAAAAAAATCTCATTGTGTTCCACATAGTCGTGTATGTTTCTGTCGCCAAATTAATGGCACCCCATTGTCGTTGTATGCCCAAATATTCTCAGCATCACCACCACCACTCAGCAAGCCATTTTCACCTTCCACCACCGAACTCGCTGCAACACAGAATCTGTTGGTGCTCAGCAGACTTTCAGGGGCGATGTTGAGCTGAAGGGAGTTCTGAATGACGCGGTGTAAAGGAACATCGGTAGGAAATTCAGAAGCTTAGAAAGATGTTTCAAGCGCGTGTCCAGATCTCTAGGTATTCCCTGGGGCACCTTGGGCCCTGTTATTCCTGAGGGTGGTGGTGGCATGGCAGAAACGGGGACACATATTTTCCGTTCTTGAATATACTTATGCTTTGGCACTCACCCATTGTCCGAGAAACGATTTTCGGCTCGCAATTGACATTAAAATTTCAGCCACTGATGGGATCCTGTTTTGGTTATAACTTGCCTAAACTGACTCTCATAATGCCTAACTTGAGCTCAGTTGCTACACCATAACCAAAAAAATTCATAACACCTCCAGCGCGGTTGCCTCCATACAGATCGGTACAGTACGCACAAGTACCATAGTGTGGGACTCCAGCCTTTCATAAAGTTATCCTATCCCCTTTCTTGAATCATTCAATCTCAACAGCTGTATACCCCCACTGGGTATGTCCAGTCATCTGGCAGCAAGTCTTCGTTCATTAGTAGACCACTCCATGTTCTTAGGACTAGGACTGTGCGCCGTGCCTGTCGCGCCGGTTCGTCGGCTTCCGACGACGGGCTGCCGACCTGTTCCGTCAGGCCTTTGAGGAATTTTCTGACGGGACGGTGGAAGAGCTGACAGCCGTCGAAGTGACGGCCGCGATGGCCGTGACGGTCAGGGAGATGTCGGTGTAATACGGGCTACATACGGAGCACAACACATGAGATGATGATTTAGAGCCGCGGAGGTAGCTAGCGATCACATCACGGCGATCGCCGAAGCAAAAGATCACCGATCCTCCCTTCCTTGTACTTACGTCCATGTCTTGACGTGCCAGCTATACTAGACGCGTTCAACGCATTCTGAAACCCAAAACCAATGAATACTACTTGAATACTGGGACTAGGACTTTGCGGACCAATCAATGGGATGATTCATCAAGGCAAAGGTGATTCAGCGCACAATTCTTTTGGACGCTCCGTCCTCGCTCCACCCTACTCTCACAGTCTTATGATTACCTGGGCGGTGTCTAATTTCTGCTTACCCTGGCGCGCCGCCTCCCCGCGGTACGACCCGTACTACCCATCAAAGGTGATCCAGCACATGGAAAATTTTCAAATTCTCGGATTTTTCTCCACTCAGTGTCGATATCAAGCCCTCCCGTTCGCGGCCAGTTTCTCATAATTTCTGCTTACCGTTGGCCGGATGCACAACCGAATTCCACGAGATAAAAGGTGTCCAAGCAGCGAGCTTTTTTTTCACACTCTTTTCCCGACGATGTCTGACCAGTGCGCCCTCGACGCTAACGGCAAACTCAAGGATGCCTCAGAAATCGATTTCTATGAGTCCGAATCGGACGCCAAGGCCATCGCTGCGAAATCCGCGCGTAAGTATTCCTCTTTGTGCTTTCATAGCCGCAAAGCTGATCGATTGTACTAGACCTTCGGCGTGGTACTCGCAAACGGGACACTGAAAAGCTCACTCGTCTCTGGCTGCCCAGAAGGCCGACGACGACGGCAATCCATTCATTGATGGCCCCAAAAAAACGGCGCAAAGGCTCCTCGTGTCAAGGCGATTCCTGAGTCGGTGAGCGAGCAAGAGGACGACGACTTCGACCTTCCGGACCTCCTCGAGGCCTCCGATTCCGAGGCTAGCGATGATGAGATGGAAATAGATAATGAGGAGGTGAGTAGAGATTTATTCACTCTGTTCGTACTCACTGGCCCGCCCAGATCGCTTCCCTTCTGTCGTCGAAGACGGTCCCGCGCCGTGCCAATTCGGGTCAATCAAAGGCTCAGACCCGCGCTGCTGCCGCTCCGACCAAAGCTGCCGCCAAGCGCAATCGTCGCGCCACGGGTGAAGAGGCTGATGATGAGGAAGCTCCTCCTATTGTAAGTACTCTATTCCTTCGCTCGATATTTAATCATGAATCATGGCAAGCGCCAGCACGGCTACAAGCGCAAGCAGACCTCAGACTCCGCTGGCGCCCCAGCTGCCAAGAAGTCCAATGTCACCCACAGTGGAAGAGGTTGAGGACGAGGAAGCTCCTCCTATTGTAAGTCATCTATCTAATCTTTCTTTTACTCTTGTTTAGTAATAAATCATGCCAAGCGCCAACACAGCTCGGAACCTCTCACTGTGTCTGGCCTCGATGATGAGGACACCAATAAGCCCTCCGCCGTAAATTTCTTTCACCGTTATTGGTTAATTAAGAGCTTGGACCAGACTCGGAACCCGATTTACCTCTTTTACGAGACGGTTTCGAAGAATGCACTCGGCTCCAGCGGTACTCCAGGCGACAAGCACTATAAGTGCTTCCACGGGAACCGTCAAATCATCACTATTTCCAAGGCTGCGCGCTCAAACCTTGGAAGTAAGCGGTCCTTTACTTCCTTTATTCTCAACTTCAACATCATGTCAACAGAGCTCATCCGGCACTTGAAGAATAATTTCCCGGTCATGTACCGCCTGTATTGTGCCCTTCACACACAGACACACACCCCGACGAGGAGCAGGTTAGTTTTGCCCAGGGTACAGTCCCTCTTGACGGGGCGGGCGCCAAAGAATATCTCAGCAAGGTGGAGATGGCTACATCCAATATTATTAAGGGATTGGAACAGCAGGCTCGGAAGGCCCAGGTGCGTCGATACACTCACTCCGATTCCACTCATCATTGAAATTCCTGCAGGGCGAATTCGATTTGGCCATGTTTGATACACTTCTCGCGGAATGGATGGTGGCTTGCGACCAGCCTTTCGAGGAGGTTGAACGGCCCGAGTTCATTCGTCTGATGGAATACACCCATCACGGTTCAACACTGAACTTTCGGGTCCCTGGCTGCAAGGCCATTCGTTCCAGGATCATGAAGATGGGTGAGGATACCATCGAGGGCACGCGTAAGATGTTTGCAGTAAGAGATTCAGTCTTCCGCTATTGTTTCATTCTAAAATTCGCCAGGAACTCGAGTCCAAGGTCAGCCTCTCCTGCGATGCGTGGACCTCCAGCAACCAGCATCCCTTCCTCGCCACCATTGCCCACTACGTTACAAATGACGGACGTCTTGGTAGTTATAGTGCATGTTCTTCGATCTGATCCTAATTCATTAATTTTCGAACTGTAGAGGAACTACTGATTGATTTCCGGGAACTGGTTGGCAAACATTCTGGAGAGAACATGGCAGACACCATGTGGAAGACCGTGGAGATGTACAGGCTCGAAGGAAAGGTACATGTACATTTAAGCCATTGTCAAGTACCAGAATTCCGTCGGGTCCCGTCGGGATCCGATGGGTCCTGTCAAGACAAATAGTTTTATGTGAACGATAAGAAAGGAATGTCACAAGGGGGACTTCGTATATAAGTGTGAAGTCTTTATCGGAGGCCGGACGGAGGTCCGACCCGGGGACCGACGGAGGGAGTGGACTTGGCTTCAGCTCGTGCGCTGCGCCCTTCTCTACGCCCAAGGTCCAATTTCGGAAGAGGGCGGAAGACTGAGAGGAAGAGAACTGAGAAGAGGGAAACTTAGTCGATATTCAAACTGACTAGAAGTGAGAGTACATCGAGCTATTTAAATGATATCGTAGTGTAATTAATCATCGGAGGCCGATAGGCTCCGCGATGGGAATGAGTATGTATGAGTCAATGTAAGTCAATGCTGTGTCGGCGGACGTCGGAAGTCCGAGGTCGCCGACGAAGAAAGTCATAGTGATTCATAGGGAGTCTTGAGCATATGGTGAATGAAGTAGCCAATTAAGAATGGGGACGTTACGATTCGGCGATCCTCGGAGGCCGAGGGAGTCCGATGTCACGGTACGTGACAGCCATCAATTAATCGCATAAGGCTGATCCTCCCTCTGTTTAGATCCTTACTTTTGTGATGGACAATGTGTCGAACAACGACATCATGGTTGAGCATTTTCAACAGAAGTGTGAGGAAAATGGGATTGAATTCAACGGAGAAGTGGCATGCATCCGATGCATGCCACACACTTCTCATTTGGCGGCCGTCAAGGTAGCATATAATATTTAACAACCGGGATTATCTACTGATGCAATTCCATATCTCCTCTGTCGTGCCAGCTCCTTGAGTCGATTGGGGTCATCAGCAAATCTGACAAGAAAAAGGCCGAAGGGCGCACTTCTACCTATCAAGAAACTGTGGCTGCTCCTCTGGCCCGGGAGAAGGACGACGACGGTGAATTCGACGATGAGGAGGAGGAGGAAGGCGATGATGGGAGCTCTGCGACCAAACTCAAGGCAGTCACAAAGGTCTGATTTATTCAACTTCATTTCTCGCCCCTCGTAATTAAGCCTTTCAGCTTCGTCAAATAATCTGCAGCATCCGAGTTAGTCCGCAGCACCGTCAGGCTTGGTTGCAGGAAGTTCGACTGTCGGCAGATTTTACTGTGGGTAAATTGGGCCGCGTTCCACTGATGCTCATTCTCGACGTCCGAACTCATTGGTCCTCAACCCACCAAATGCTCCGTAAGACGTTAATTGATAATTGACCGAGTCTTTGCTAACAGCATGTTGGTCAGGTCGTGCCTTGGACCACCGCAAGATCATTGATGATTTCGTTGGCAAACATCGTGACTTGCACCACCTGGACCTCACCGCTGCTGATTGGGATGCCGTCCGCCTCGTTGCCGGTTGGCTCAAGTCCTTTCGCAGTGCCACTACCCTGATGTCGACTACCAAGCACCCTGTTTTTTCCTTCACCCACACAGTCTTTCGGGGACTCCAGGAGGACATCCGTACCTCCATTCGCGAACTCCCGCTCGCCACCCCGTCTGCACTCCGGAATGGTTTGGTTGAGGCGCACACCAAACTGAGCGACTATTACTACAAGTCGGACGAGTCCCCATACTACACCTGGGCTGCCCGTAAGTGCTGTTTTAATATCTCCATTTGTGCCTATATACTGACGCAAACTTAGTTCTCGATCCGCGCATTTCCTATGAAGGCTTGAAGGCCGACTTCGAGCACGACGAAGAGCTCCTTGACGGCCTCGAGGCCGCCAAGTCTAAACTCGAGACACATTTCCGACTCCACTACGCCGATAAGGTGGCCCCGTCCGCTCAGCCCTCTGTCCGCCAGCCAGCTCAATCGACGTCCCGGATTCAAGCTTCCCCTGAGAAGGATTTCACTAAAAGGTACCGTGTAGCGCGCCAGGCAGCATTTGACAAGCTGAGGGACTATTATTCCCTCTCTCGCGAGGACTTCAACACTTGTGATCCCGTGCAGTGGTGGTTCGCGCGCAAAGCGCAGTTTCCTAACCTCTTTTGCCTGGCTCGCGACATTCTCACCATCCCTGGTAAGTCTTCTTGGTCAGCTTTCCCCCTCATGTTTAACTTGGATTTCAGGCTCTGCTGTTGCTGTTGAACACATCTTTTCGGGCGGTCGTGACACAATCTCCCTGCGCCGCGCGAGTTTGAAGCCCGACACGATCAGAATGTTGATGATGGTTAAACAACGCCTTCGCCTCGCAGTTACGGAGATTGTCGGAGATGATTAAGCTAGATTTAAATATGCTTCACTGTCATGTTTTGCCCTCAAAAAGTCTGTTCGCGTGTCCCATCCGGGCGTGAGCCCGTCTATAATTCGCAAAATGTTCCAAAAATTGGAATCTGGGACTCGGAATAGTGTCTTCATGGTTTCCAGTACCTGCGCTCCTTCTGCGGGCGGGGAGGAAAAAAATTGGCGGCCCCGGTGGCCCGTGACGGCCATCCCATCACCTGTCCCGTTCCGTAGAGATTTGAGAAATCTCCATGACAGGATGGAGACGGGACAGGTGTGCCCGTCATCCACCCGTCAAAATGACGGCTGTGCCCGTGACGGGCACGGCGCACAGTCCTAATGTGAGGTATGAGCATCAAGTTGTAGTGTCTGTCCACGAGAGACTAATTTGCACTGCCCTTCCTGGGCTCAGGCAGGCCTGGGGTTTCTCACTCTAGCAAACGAGCCGGTCACCTACTACTAGTACCCAACATCAAACAAACAGTCGCCAAGGAACTCCTTTATACAAGTCTGCGAGTCTTCAAGTTGCTAGTATGAGTCCTTCATCTCCAAACCAATTTCCTGCTCCAACTTTAAGGGTATATCGATAACTACTTTACTGCCCAAAGCTTTGGCGAGCCGCCCGAAACGGCCCACAAATTTCAATAGCCATCATGAAGTATCTTGCAGTCAATTGCCTCACTTCGGGCGCTGGCAGCGGCCCGCTACCCGTGCGTCCTCCACATTTTTTCCCTCACTGCCATGCCATATTATGCACGTGTTCATGACAAGCCTATAAAGTAAGCATTGGGCTCTAATTTACGTTATGTGTCAGCCAGCCTGAGCTCACTGTGTTTAGGAAAGCTACTGGGAATGACTACCACCAGTGCAGTCTACAGTCTCATTACCACTTGCGCCTGATTGCATCTTCTGGAACGTGACATTCAACCCGAGTGAGCTTTTGCTTGCTTATTCAAAATCGAAGTGCAGCTTCCCCACATATCTCCGTAACCTATGCACATAACAAAGCTGACTGATGATATGCGGCTTTAGTCCACGGAACCAATGACCAGATGACGGAAAGTATCATCCTCAATTTACCCCAATTCCTTCTTGGAGATTTACTGAACGTTCATTCCTCATTAAGATTGGAAATTAGGATCTGTAGGTGTGTCATTTTTCTTCTTCTTTTTAAATCTCGCCGCGATGCCTATGTGGTATATAAACCACATATTTCTGGGTATTCGCTGTGCATCCAAACTTCTGCACGCTGCTCACATCGACAGATTCGCTGCGAAATCTCCTTCTGAAGTGCCGAGGATAAGTATCGGTTTCAGCCTACAATCAGAACCGTGCGGTCCTTGCGGCGGTGAAGCGAAACGTTGGCATCCGATAGCACCCCACTGAGCTCTGTCCAGGAAACAAATGTGCGGTACTCGCGCACCACGTATCCGGCAGGGAGACTGCTGTTTGACTCTCGGAAAACGGTGAGTTCCTACAGGATGATGAGACGGGAGATTCAGGAACCCGGACGATCGCTGATAATTTGCGTTGCAGATGTGAGGTTCTTATTTTTATTTCCTTCTAATGGCAACCAAACAAACAATAACATCAGTAAAACAACACATTTGTCTTTGACGTCTTTGGCGTCTTGGCCAAGACGTCAAAGACGTGTAAGACGCAATTTTCCGAAAGACGGGCGTCTTGGGCTAGACAGATTCAAAAGTCTTAGACAAGATGCGCGTCTTGGGAAAGACCTGTAAGACGCGATGTGTCTTGCCCAAGAATCTGTCGAAGATGACTCAGAGATGCTCAAAGACACATGAAAGAGGGCAGAAAAATATATTTGTGGCCTACTACAGAATACAGGTACAAGTATAAACGAATGTCCAGTCCTTTGTGTCGCTCCGTTACACATTGAGGGGCAGATGGGGCTACTGCTGCCCCATTCCCTGTGATTCGCAAGTTCGTGAAATGCCGTCAGGCCTATTAATATTGAGTCGCAGCAATCACCACAAGCCCGGGGGACTCACCAAGTGGAATGGTGCGGCGCTGCCGGGGTTGTTTGGGAGTAGAGCATACCTGGTTGGATTGATGAGTACACGCACCGTTACCAGAACGATGGCCGCCGAAACTCGCGCGTACAAGAGAACAAGGGATTGGGGCAGGACTGAGGGTGTCAACAGTCAGATATGGGAAACATACACAGAGATAAACGAGCTCACTATGTGCAGTAGTTGGAGGCTGCAGGGGGTGGGCGATGCTAAGGGAAGATAATGCCACATGCGGCGGAAATGCAAGACACTGCATCACAAACAATGCCACAGACGGCTAACAGCGACACAGCACGAATAGAACACAAGAGAGGTCACAAACGACCGGAAGATGCGACGCAGCGCAGGGGGAAACAAGAAGAATCGGCGCTCCAGAGCCAGGTGGATACAGGACTGAGGCAACTTGAAAGGGATACTTGTCAGGGCAGAGATGCACAAGGAGAGCGCTTGAAGCTTGAAGCTCGGAGGTGGCAGCACGAGAAGGCAGGCAGGGGCGACAACAAGGCAGGCAGGGCGACGTGGGTGGTGCCATCGTGGAGGGAGGAAAGAGAGCAACCAACCATTTCCCATCAAATCACGCCATCCGTCGCAACGCATCAATCGGAGTTTGAATGACTGGTCAAGTTTCGATCAATCGTAGCACCAAACCGTGCATGCCGCCGTGGTTCCTGTTGGATCTGGCCTGCTCTACTAAGATTGTGTGGATAGTATGTAATTTAATTTCTCATTATGTGACAGAATAGGATTTGAAATCAGAAATTCCGACGAGATGATTCCCAAAGACCTAAGACGTCGCTCCCAAGACTAAGATGCTCCAAGACGCGGTTCAAAGATGCAAGACGCTCCCTCAAAGACTAAGATGCCTTTCAAAGACCAAAGACATCAAAGACAACCATGTAGTTTTACTGATGAATGGCCTCCGAAGAATCCGAGCTGACTCGGAAGACTTGTTGTCTCAAGCTACTTCGAATCCAAGCCCCAGGCAGTTGAAGTGCTGCTAGTCGTCATCACTGAGACGAGTCAACGTTTCGGATCTTGTTCGAATCAATTTGTTCAAAAGGTCGATGACTCCGACTCGATGTGCTCTCGTACAGTATCCTCTGGCCGTGGGCATCGGCCGAGGACAAACACCTCGGCAATTATAGCTCGGCATCACCCGGTGTTCTCACTTGGCACATGCTGGCACAAGTTGCGGATTCCCGTCGCCTGAGCAGCTTCCAACACTTCCAACTGTTGAACTCCTGTTCTCACCTCATTCCTCCACGTGGCACTGGGAATGTCAGAACTCCGCTGAAGCCTAGTATTTATGGTGGAACCCAATCCCAGGACGTCTTCGAGGTTCCGAGTCGCCTTTCACTACCTACCTCACGCGCAAGGAGATTTTACCACGGGTTGTACGTGTCTTTGAGGTGTCTCTCATGGTCAGTCCAACTTTGGTTTCCCTTACGTACTTCCGTCGCTAGAATTTGATGAAATTTGAGTGCAGTATGATATCTCCAAGACGAGCGGACTTGCAAAGCGTCAGATAAATGATAGCTACTATGAAGTTGCACAGATTCTACTTAACTTTGGCACTACTCTGGCATAGCTCATCACATTTAGACTTCCAGGCCCAACTCCAGGCACGGATGCAATATACACTGGTCGGCAATACAGATTTTCCAACACACGTACACTCAAGGACCACCGGTCGTGAGTCAGCTGCACTTTACCGCGGACTGGAATGACAGGCTCACTCTTCAGAGTCTTCTCACTCCCTGAGACCCTCGCCAAAGTTGCACCAAAGGGTGCGAAATATATACCCGGAATCCCACACACTCATCCATTAGAAAGACCGCGAGCTTCGTGTGCTGTGCGTCTCAATAAACTGTCCTCGATCTGGCCTCGAAAACGAGCTCGACATAATGCAAATTGAGACATTTCTAGTGCCCCAGCTGGTTCCCCGTCCCTGAAAACGATGAGCATGCGATGTCGCGGGGCCCCGGATTGAACGATCATGATCTACCCGCTGACCAATCAGATTCGTCCACAATCACGTGACTACAGGTGGCCTAGTGAGGCGCCATGTCCCTTTTGGAAGGACCGCGTGAACAACATGACATATAAAAGTCCTCAGCTGATTCCAATAGGATCGACTCTTCTCTGCCCACCATGTCCACCGAAGGGAAGACCGACATGGAGAAGACCGACCCCGCGCCCAGCGACAGCGAGTCTGCCGACGTCGACCTCTATTCGTTCCATGAGCAGCGGGCGGGTCGCTTGGTCATTGACCCAGAGTGCGCTTTTGCATACCAATCACGTGCAGCGAAATGCTGATATCACGGTTAGGGAGGCAAAGATCGAGTTTGGCGAGAGCATCGCGTCACGGCTGAAGCTCTCTCGCGATGGAACCAAGGTTCTCTGGCCACAGGTAAAGAACATCTGTTCGACACATCCACCGCGACTTTGACTTTGAAAAGCCCACAGACTCTCCTGAGACCCCCAAAACTGGAGTGACAGGCGCAAATCGCTTTTACTGGTCATTATTACATTGGTGTGTGCACCAATTTCGAAAGTACGGGACCCAGAGTTAACGTGCACCGTGTAGGCCGCGATCGTCCTGACTTTGACTCGGGCATTGGTAATTTCTAATTCACGCTCCACCCCTTCTATGTCTGAAGGGTTCAAGGTATCGCTGCGATTTTCAAACTCGCCCAACAATACGACACAACCACCGGTGTAATTAATAATCTAACTTCCAAGTACGCCCATCCTCTGCTCCGGCACTACGTTATTGACGCGTTGATGCAGTTGGAGCATATTCTTGCTCGGTGAGTGGAGCCGTGTCGCGGGTGTTTCCCGCATTCTGAATCCGTCACAAAGGCTGGGGAGGCGTCGCTGCAGTGTAAGTGTCATTTTTTTCTGAGTGTCCCTTGTTCCAATATGACTTCAGCATGGTCATCCGGCGTGTGGGTCGGCTTCCCGTGTTATTCTGGTCCCAGGTGAGATATAGTGTCTGCGTTACGCAGCAGCGTAAATTAAAGGTCGAACAGCTGTTGGCAGTGGGGTTCTTGGTAGGGGCAACTTTTGCGCCCAACTTGAAAACATTCACCGGTGCGCGATGACTTTCCTATGATACAAGGTCTGTTAGCTGACGTGCATTCCAGCCATGCGTTGTTGACTGCATTTTTCGGGTAAGCTTCACGCCTCAGATCGCGGTGTTCCGTCTCATTGACCGGTTGATTTCTAGGACGGCGCCGCAGGTCACTGTGAGTGGCAACTTAGCATCGCTCCTCGACTCTCATTGAATGTCCGACCGCAGGGACTTTACGTGGTCACGGATCTGTACCCGTTCCACTTGCAAGCCCGTATGGTTAGTCCGTTTGTCCATTCCAAATATTCAGCCCATTGACAATGTTCAATTACAGCTCAACTTTTGGGTTGGTATTCTCTCTAGATTTCTTTCAGCTCGCTCAGAGCCCAAACAAACAGACTATGGGGTTCATCGTCTCCCCGTTCATCTCCCCCTTCTTGTTCGGATTCCTCGTGGCGCGTACAACATGGCGGTGGGCGTACGGGATCGGATCGATATACGGTGCCATCGTCGTCGTGTTGATCATATTCTTCATGGAAGAGACGTACGTGATGTCAACTTGACTTGAACTGACTTTCGATGACGTCATCAACAGCATGTACGACCGTACCGTCAAGCCGATACCGCCGCGTCCGACGACGGGGCTGCGTTATCGTATTGAGACGCTCGTGGGCATCACCGGCGTGAAGATGATGAAGTACCGCGTGTCCTGGACGGAGGCGATCATCTCGCCATTCAATGTCTTCTGGCGGCCGCATCTGTTCGGCCTTTTGGTGTTTGAAGTAAGTCTCATGACAGAAGATCTTTCAATGTTTATCAATCGATCATAAGGCGTTCCTGTTTGGATTCGGTATTGGTATCAATGTAGGATTCGCTTTTCGTGTGTGTTTTATGAAGTTGACGAGGGAATTATCTAGGTTACGAACGCCGTTTTCCTGGGCAGTCCTCCTCCAGTTGGGTGCGTTGACGCAAGCCGTTCAGTTCGTTTGCATTCTTATCTTGTTCAATTTTTCCAGGTTCTTGTGGTCGCAGTTTGCCATCGCTGGAGCCTACGGCACACCCATCGTGAGTTATCTTTTTTTTCGGTTGAACTGTTCCAATTGCCCCCATGCAGGTATCTGTGATCCTCGGAGAATTGCTCGGTCGCTTCATGAACGACTGGATCCAGAACGTCAGCATCCGACGCAACAAGGGTGTGTTCGAGGCTGAGAGTCGGCTCTGGTGAGCATCATCTTCCACGACAACGAGATAATGATCGACTAACTCAACCCACAGGGCCTGTTATGTCGCTATGCCGCTGTACATCTGTGGTTTCGTCGTCCTCGGGGCGGCATTCCAGAATAAGCTGAGCCCTGGCGCCATCGTGATGGGTTGGGGGATGGCGGAGATGGCCACCATGATCAACACGGTCGCAGTGTGTACGTCGACGTCGCTGCCCGTGGTTGAAATTGCTTCTAACTGATTGGAAACTGACCTTAGATGCGTACTGTAACGACTCCTTCCCGAAGCACCAAGTGAGTTCTGTGGGTTCGTTCAATTTTCAACCCGTTGCTGACCTTTCACAGGGAGAGATCAGTGCTCTGATCAACTTATGTCGAACTCTTGGAGGTCCGTCGGCCAGCGTATATGCAATAGGAATAATGAGTTCACTGTTTGATTAGGATTTGGTGTTGCCTTCTTCCAAATCCCGTGGGCTGAAGAGCATGGCGCTTTCCAGGTCTTCGGTGTTGAAGCCGCGTAAGTTTGGCGTTTACTCTGGCATGCCGATTTTTTCAACCACGCTTTCAGGATTGTGACCGGGCTCTTCTTCCTCGTCGTCCCGCCTTTGCAGCTCAAGGGCCGCGCATTGCGGGTACGTCGAGAAAGGTTTCTGGTATCATCATCTAATTCTCTTGTTTCTCCAGGAACGTTTCTCGCTGCACTGATGTTAAACAGTTTACCAGTAACGCTGCCCACGGTTATTTCGCGTTTCGTTCTGATGGCCGCACTTCCACTAACGCTACGTCTCGGTTTCCATCTGTACTGAAGAATGATATCCGCTATTCTGCTTACGGGCTATCCGTTTTTGAATGAGTCTGTGATAGAAGATGAGCGAAGAACATGAAACGAACCCAGCACCTGCCTGTGGAATATATCCAGCGGACCGTTTGTCGACGAACTAGAGTCAGTCATACCGTCAGTTGGGCGGCTCTCGCCGTATGTCGCTTTGGGAATCCAGCTACTTAATGGGCTGGTGCCGGCCTCGTAGCTGGCCTCCGAGACGTATAGCAAAAGTCCGTCGGCTACGATTTCAGCATTGTGTGTTGAAAAAACTGCCACCGGCTCGTTTTGCTGGTCGACCTCCATTCCCGACTCGCCAGGCTCTGCACCGTGGTGCGAAACTGGGACGTCGACGTCGACAGACCGCGATGTCCGCGCGAGTGGCACGATTCGGGATGCTAGAGTGGAAAGAGAGGTGTCTGTGTGATACGGAATAGGCAGGAATTTTGTGGGATAGGGAAACCTGTAGGTTTTTGCGTGTGTGGCTGAGCCACCTGGTGCGGTGCGGTCCGCTGAGTGGGAAGGCGGAAGGGAGACGGGCAGCTCTTCCAACCGAGTGTCTCTCCACCAGAATCTGGGAATCACCTCAGTATTTAAGCCTCGATAAAGCTGGCAGCCATCGAAGACGTGCCTAAAGGGCGTTTCGCAGTCCCCGATGTCCTGGCCTTTCCATTTTACAACGTCGAGGACGTGCAGGATCCCGTTGGTGCGCCAGTTGTCGTCTAAGATACAGTCCCTGTGAAAGATGGTTGGAAAGAACGGCGTGAGTGAAAAGTCGTATCAACAGAACTGAGATAGTTGTCCATACAGAATCGTCAAGGGTGGTAGCGTTGACGGAAACCGAGGCATGAGGAGTTTCCCTAGTTTCCTACTCCGCAGGGAGGTGTTCGATACTGACTCAATGTCAAGATAGACACTGGAATTAAGCAGGAAGATTCACCAAGACCAGGGACGCCCAACGACTGATCGGTAACCGCCAGACATCGCTTTCCGACAGGAACGGGCGCGACTGTCACAGAAAAAAATATAAGAATGTGACGGCCCATGTATACGGCGACTGAGACAGCCCACCTGCCACCCAGCCAGTCTCGAGGTCCTCCGGCAACCCGTCCGCCCCGGCGCTCCAGGGATCATCCGCGCTCATCTCCAGCAGCTCCGCGTACATGCACTGGTCCGCCCACTTGCTGCTGCCCGCCTGCGTCTCCTTCTTGCTCTTCTGTTTCCGCGCCTTTTTCTTGCGGTGCTTTGGCACGTCTGCTGCAGCGCCAGGCGCGCTCGCGGGTTCGGGGGCGGGGCCGGACGGTGGGAGAAGGGGTGCGTACTGCGCGAGCCCCATACGCACAATTCCCGTGTCGTGTGGCGTCCTCATCGTCCGACTCGCCGAGGTTGAGGTCCGCGAATAGGTCGAGTTGCCGCGCCGAGTCCACTTTTTGCGCGCGTTTCTGACAGGAAGATCCACGTCGGAGAGAGCGCATACAGCACAAGTTCGGAGACGCACCCGTTTCTGTTCCTCCAGGGCCTAATATAATGATATCCCATCGTGAGCCCAGGACACTGGGGAAGCCACAAGAATTTAGAGACCTTTCTCCGGCGCAGTTCCTGCGACTCAGACAGGTCTGTTGCCGAGCTCGGGGGAACTTTGAACGTCGCCTTTCGGTTCTTGGCCATCGCAGATAGTAATACCACAGAAGCGCGGTCGAGAAGCAGGGTGGACCGTGCGGCGTGCACGTGAAGGCGCGCGTGGACACAAACGTAAACAACACCTGAGCCTGAGGCCGTGAGGCCCAAAATGGAAAATAAAACAAAAATTACCGGCATGGGATCTGGGGACTAAAATTGGCCAGCGGGAGAACTCTTATACGCTTTCAACGTGGTGCAAGCCAATAAGGTGCGGATCTAATTAGGCCGCAGAGCTTGGTGCTGCGCATGAGCTGGAAATAGTTCTGCACACTTTAGATTTAGCGTGTGTCTCAGCGCTGTCTGAGTGGCGAAAGTCCCTGATCGTCATTGAAAAAATCTGAATGGAATCTCTTGTCATGACAAGTAGCACCGCCAAAAGCACATAACATAGACTAGGACTATGGATAAATATAGCAACAAAAAAAGAACGCATGTACTAGACCTTCGAACCATCCATTATTATGCATGCATTCCCAAGCATACTGTAGTAATCCGACCAAGTGTTCAGGTGACGGGTGACGGCCACCTGTGAACTGAACACTTGGGACGTAGGTGACAGTGACAGGAGCATTTTCCGGCCCAAACTCGTTTTACGGGACGGCCGTCGAATAAACGACCATTTTAAAAAACCCAATTTCGACACTACGGACAGAGGGGTTTGACTCGTTCCCATCCGTCGACCCGCTTCGACGGGTAATTTTTGCATCCTGGTAGATCTTCTAATTCGGGGGGATGTTTCCCGTGTGTTCAAAACGGAAGGTTGCATCCTTATTACATAACATGTGAGTATCCAACCGCAGAACAGGATATGAAGGTGAGTGGCCAGCAAGCGGCGGGGGGCACAAACAGAATAGGGAGTAAAGTTTTGAGTTCAAGTTGCTTATTTCTGCTAAGAAATAAAATATGGAAGGGGAGGCCCAACGCTCGCTCGGCCGACGCTTGCGCGTCGGCCAGCTCGCATTGGGCTTCGTAGGGATGAGCACAGGGCAAGAGGGTAAGCAGAAATGACAAAAGTGCATCATTATATAAGCCGAATCCGCGACATTTTTGGTCAGCCTCAGCCTCAGGTGGCCACCACCGGCAACCGGGGTTCCAAAATCAGTCTTTGACTTTCCGCCCTTGCATTCGTGACTAAGCATCTCCTTATTGGGAAGGTGGATTTCGGCTACCTTTCGGCAACAGACTCTTTTCAGTCCCCGCTGTGTGACGCGTTACGTTTGCGTTTCCTCCTTCATACCACCACCAATAGTACCGTCGCGACCGTGCCACCCAACCACTCGACTGCACTCACCATCCCTCTGACATCTGGCCCTTCTGTGGATTGCCTGGCCTATTGTACAATACCTCACGACATGGAACCGCGCCGTACTGATACATAACACTGAGCGCGCCGCTGTCGGCTGACCACTGGCGTTCGCTGTCTGACTGCGGGTGCTTACTCGCGTATTATATACTGACATATTTGCCACCCCCGCCGTTCTACCTTCTGTACACCCAGTGTCACTCTACCGTGTCGTATACCTCATACCAGTAGATGGTTTTCTGAATATATATACTCTTTGTGTGCCACCTTAAAATTGCAAGGAAAAAAATTGGGACATATCTTCATCCTTCACTTCCTGAGATTATTATAGCTCTCCGACTTCAAATATTCAACTCATTGCTGGAGTGACACCGCTAGCTCTGTTGCTGTGAGCGGGGTCTGAAAACTTCTCCAATGCCGCGTGCGCCGCGTTGCACGTGCATCTCCTTAAAAGGAAACACAAGGGCGGAAAAACGACAACTTCCAAAATCGTGCGCTTACCTAAGCAGATCAAAGCTGAATGGGTGGCAAATGTCTTTCATCCAGCGCTCCCGTCGCATTCTTCCCGTCCTCTGGCTGTTATCTACTCTCAATACATGTATTATCTATATCTGAAACCATGCTAGCTTCCATACCACTCTTCTTCACTGTCAAACACCTCGTCATCAATAACCATTGAGCTTGATTGACATTGACTGCCAGTGCTCGGGCATGGCTTCCTCGACCACGCTACTAGGGCCAGCAGCGATGCATTCCAGGATCTCGGCACGCTTGGAAATGGCTTCTTTGAGGTATGTGTACCGATTATCTCGGTTCCCGCGTCCATTTGCACCCGTTTTGGCCTTGGGTGTTGAGAAGTCGAGAGCTGGTATGTTGTTTTTGAGCCGCGGTCCGCCTTTTACGTGTTCCTTTGTATCGTAGGAATGCAGAGATGTAGACCATGGCCCCCCACGGGCTTGACGCGTCGAATACGCGTGGAGGGCCGCAGGGGAGAGTGGGAAGTCAGCGTGGCGCGTTTGTTTGTTCGTGTTTTCAAACGCATTATTAGGCTGATGGAAGTCACGCGCCGTCAGGGACCCAATATAGACTTAAATTGTGCCAAAAGGGTGGTTTTTGGCATTCTACATGTATTCTTGGTAAAAGATCTGGAAAATTCCGTTGAAAAGTGCCTCAATCAAGCAACAGGAAGGGTCGATTTCAAGCCATGTGGGGGGAATAAATGATGTGTCACCAAGAATACATGTAAAATCTAATTCTAAGCATTTTTCACCCATAAAACCATGCGTGAAAGTGCCTCGTTGAGCCTGCACTAATCCTTGCCATCGGATACAGCCAAATGGCAGAGCTTCCCAATTCGTACACGCACGGTGATGCGATCAAATTGCTGTCCCGTTGCCGGTGGCCTAGAGCAACAAGAATGAGCACATGATTACAAGATTATATAAGCCAAACTGTGCCATTTTCGGTACTCATAGCATGAGTTGTGAATGGCCGGCAAGCGGCGGGGCACAAACAGAATGGGGAAGATTTGCATTAGGTAGATAAGTTGTACAGCGGAACAGTGTTGGTACAGCAAGGAATTTGGAAAATCAAAGTGGTAAAATCACTGCTGGTTGGATTCGTCCGTGTTAGCACGCTTCGCCTTGCTGCCCTCAGGCTCCTCGCTGGCCGTGCGCTTCTTGGTTTGCGCTTCGTCTGTGGGCGTTTGGAGGCTGTCGAGGACTTTTTTGAGAAGTTAGTCAGACAGACATGGGATAGTGAAGGAGATAAGGTACTTACGTGCAGGCGTAGGTAGATTGGAGGGGCCTGCAATGGGCATCAAGATAGGCGGAGTGAAAAAGCCGACGGAACGCTGCTCTTGCGCATGAATTTCAGCCTCAGACATCGGAGGAGGGCGGTAGGGCTTGTTGGCGGATTTTTTGTACGGGCTGGGAGGTTGCAATGCCTTCGGGCGTAGAATCACGACTTGTACGATTTCACCTGTGCAAACGTGATAAATGAGGATGAATTGAGCAGTGGAAGACTTACCAACAAAAGAGTCCTCGCCGTTGAATGTATAATGTAGCACGCGGAAGGAGCATTCAACTAGGGCACCTCTCATCTTGGCTTCGACATTGGCAGCTTCGACGCGTTGGTGGTCTGTGTCGTAGACAGGAAATTCGCGAACAGCATACTTCTGTACGATGTTTTCCAATGCTCCGCGCAAATGGGAATGTACGGGCCACGTCGCGATATCCACGGATTCACCTTATAGATTGTAAGTCAAAGTTGAGATGATGACGAGAAGGTATATACTGGCGCCGGGAACCTGTAGGAAGGAAGAATGAGAAAGTGCAGCATGATAGCTAGGAGGAGTACGACAATAACCTTGGTCTCAAAGACTGGAGTGGAAAAGCGGATTGCTTCCTCGGATCCGTCTTTAACGATGAGCCATTGGTTTTTGCCGGTCTTGGATATACTGGTCTGATACTTCTTGATGGCGTTTATAGAGACAGCATGGTCAGGAGCGAAAGTGGGGTCGTCTATTGTAGTGATGTCAGTAGGATGGACGAGCGTCGAGTTAGTATACAGTACCTGGCTTATTTATCAAGAAAACATACTTGGTTTCTTCGAAAGCCTTCGGGTATTTGCCTGTCGGGTTGTGGTTTCCTGCGGGTGACAAATACAGTTTGGTCTCAGAAACGACACCAATGGCGATGATCACTGCGTGGGGTGCGGCGGGAGCTTCAGGATCAAAGGGACCGGGAATGATTTCGCTGAGGGTGTGTCCACGACCATCTTTAAGGAAGGAGAAGGAGGAGGGGAATAGAGTGCTAGCAGTGTAGTGCTTCGTGCGTAGGAGGCTGTTGCGGTGGAAAGCAGAGCTGAAAGGAGCCATTGATGGGGATGGGCAGGTTTACTGGCTCAAGTACGGCGAGGTTTAAAGGGATTTAGAGGGCGTTGATGAGAGGAGATGTATGCGGTTAGGATGAGGGCAGAATGGGGCGGAGACCCGAGGGAAGGGGAATGAAAGTTTAAGTTGCAATTCAGCTGATTCAGCTGACGAAAATGCTGGGTCGTTGTTGATGTAGAAATGGTCGCCGCTTGAAATGAGGGAAAGAGGTTGTTGAATGGGGTTGTCTCGATACAAAAGTGTATATATACATAATCGCACTCAGAGTGGACGAGAGAACGTAAGAATATCTGGAAAAAGTTAGGCTGGATGATCGAAGCTGCAAGAGAAAATATGCACATGCACGGAAACTGAAAGCATCTTGTAGCAAAGTGGTGGTTGGAGGGTCGACTGAGTTTTCGTAGTTGTCGGACGCTTAGGATCGAGATCAGTGTGGGCATAGAAATAGAAAAACCCGTACATGGAGAAAGAGGTGGAAGTGGGGACTGTGTCTGAACTGGTATTCGACTTGGGGGTTGTTAATTTGGAGCCAGCGAAGAGCGAGGGCAACGTGGCGGCGGTCAACAGTTAGGACCGGCATCTCATCGTTGCTGTGCAGAGGAGCAATGAGGAAGACTGTTAAAAACACAGTAGATGGGGGCATGAACGATGATTCCGGAGTACGCTAGACTCTCGTATTAAAGTTGCAGTCGATATTTAAAGGTGTACTAATGGCTTGAAGGAGCCTAGGCTAGGATACTCTTGAAGAAATGTTGAAGTCTGTTCTAGGTTAGACCAAGAATAGAAACCAAGTTGTCGGTTTCTTCGTGAGAGAAGATTGAGGCGGAGAAAGGCAAAGGGTCCCGTTACAAGTTGGCAGCAGCAGCAGCAGGAGTGAAAGAAATTCGGGAGAAGTAGTGTGGAAGTCAAGAAAGGGGGACATCATAGCTAGTCAAGAGATGTGGAGAATGTCGATGTCGGGAGATGAAGGGCGCCGAACGAGTCACAGCAGTGACAGTAGAGATGATGATGTGCCACGCAGCCGGGAAATGCGCTTGAAATTTGTTGGACGGACGGGGGTCTCCGTACAGATATTTAGAATTTGACTTGAACCATGTTTTGGATAAGATGAACACTTTATCTCAGTCACTGAACACCAGGCCATTCCTCGTCGTCAAGTTTGGTTATCTGGCAGAGCGTGGGAAGAAAGTGATGGCTCTTGATCTTATCACACAGCCACTTTTGGACGCTTTCAACGCTTTCAAAAATCTTGACTATGAAACAGCTAAACGTAAGTGGGTCCAAAGAAATTGTGTTTTTAATACAATACAGCATCGATTCAGCCAATACAGTATATTTGACTCATTCCCTTGCCATGGTTCCAACCCTCAAAGAAGTGGGCGTAAATTATATCCATGCCGGATACGTGCACACTGTCTAGCCCGGTTGATGTCCTTCTTCCGGTTGTCATCATGCGTTCCTAGGGACATGGCCCCTTTATTTACAGCACTTTGACTGGGCATTGCGGTCCCATGTTCATGCCCACCGTGGAAGACCCTGCATCCTCAAGTATCAGCAATGGAAAATGTCACACAAGACCAAAACTCACCAGACGGCATTTTCTTCTGTCAGGATGACAATGCGCCAGCGAACCATCACAAACCCATAATCATATTCCGAACAGTTCTTCTTTTCCGTCTGAACACAAGGGTAGAGGTTGGCGGGTATTGCTGGAGGGTGTGGACTATTCAGCTGCAAGGTGGTGTCTTCGTAGTGGTTCTCATAGGCCTTGTAGTCCTTGTCCTCATCGGGCTCTTCTTCATCGTCTTCAGCCTCCAGCCCATCTTCTTTCTTCAGCACAGCCTCCTCTTCCTTCTTGATACGCTCCTCGTCTGCCTGTAAATCTTCGAGTTTAGCATCTTTTTCTGAGTGAATGATGTTGATGTAATTTGTGCAATAAAAACTAGTCACTGCAAAGCTTCCCAAGCGATTGGCTTCAGAGAGCTCGGTGATATCGTGCACTTCACGCTTGATGCCTGGGTATATAGTTTGGGCAGCAGCGATGAGGATATCAGAATCCTGCCACAGATTAATACAAGTCCAGGATCCCTATTAAGCGACACTTACAACTGCCTGTCTGAAAAGAGCCTTAATGTCATCCACGGAGTCACCTCTGTGGCAAGCATATGGAGCGTAACCATCCCCCTTGCGGCCACCCATGGGCATACGGGAGCCTGCAGCAGTCATGGTGCCATATGCCCAGGCTTCCATGTCAGATCGCCGGCGGATAGCTCTGACTCGAATAAGCCGATGGTGTTCTTGTAATATTTGGAGAGTCTCGGAGCTAAAGGTCTTGAATCTTACCCCTCCAACCTACATGAAGGTTCACCTTTGGAGCGAGAGTAACATTGTCAAACTTGCCTGAACTTCAGCTCCATCAGATCGTCGATGTATGAATCTGACAATGTCTTGACCGCAATTCTTGTAGACGTCCTCGCGGAACCCAACGACTTGAAAGTTGAGGTCCTTCACAGGGTCAACATATCGGACAGGTTTTTGCTTGCGAGCAGGTTCAGATTTTCGGTGTACACGTCTGGGCTAAAATTATAAATTTCAGTCACGGGCACTTTTCAAAAAAAAAAGTGTACCCAAGGCTTAGGCTTTAGTCGGTCACCTTCAGGGGCGCAGGTGAAAGCGCACCCCACGTAGTCACTAGCCTCTAGATTCTCCTCAACGTGCAGCACCCGAATGCAGCGCTTCTCAGGCGGCTGGTTCCGACAGCGGCGGCATCCCTTGGGACGGGCCACAGGTCTGGACTGTGTAGGAGGGGTGATACCCAATGCTGTGCCCTTCTCGAGTGCAGCTACTCGCTTCCGCTCCTTTTTGCGCTGATTCCTGCGTGAACCTGGGCTGGTCTTGGGAACTGAGATTGTGGCTGGAGTGAGTCCTTTGACTTTGAGTTTGCGACGGGTATGGAGTATCTGTAATGTTGTTGGAAAGGCAGAGCCATCCACCGCAGAGGAAGTTGCAGCATCTGACGTTACATGGTCATCGGTGGAGGATTCGGGGATTGAACGTGGATCGTTGTCTGGGTTGTAGGTCTCGGCAATACTCGTAGGTCTGAAGACCTCTTTTTTAACTGATTTGAGAAGATCATGATGCCAAGCTGTCTGCAGAATAACTGTCCGAAGTTTGGGTTCAAGATTATCTACAAAATCGGGGTTTTCTGCAGGATGCTGCATGATAGGGTCCCGCATCAGAGTGCGATAAACGGCGGGCAATTTCCACCCGTTGGTCTAAGTTCACATGATCAGTGTTCCAGTAAGCAAGCAATGGCAATAAAAACTCACGTCATGTCCCAGCGCTGAGAGGCAAGGACCAAGCCATATCTCCCAGTTGACTCGAAACGTATATAGGGTTAGGAATAAGAATGCGGCCATTGGGTTGGAGCGCCAAGGGTGCATCCGAGGATGAGAGCTGAAGAATATGAGGAATTTATTTACAGAGAATGGGTGCCCAGGTTGCTTGGCAGCAAGCTCCTGCACAAGTATGGGGTTAACGAATAATTGAAAGCTGAAGGTCCACTTGCCAGTTTAGCTGCAGGCTGAATTGTGGGAGATATCCATCGGCAGATCAGTTCCCCGTAACTCATTCTCCAGTTGTGGAATCTGAAGCTCAGCTCCACGTCGGGGTGTGATGTTTCCACCAGATTCCCTGGCTGGCAAATCAGCTGCATACGCCTACCAAAGCCAGATGCCTAGACGATGGTGAGATAGGATATGTAGAGCGACAAGACTACATGCCTGTAACTGTGGAATAAAAGACTTGGATTGGTACACCGACTCTCCCAGTGCACGCATATGAACAAGGTCTGTTACAACTGCAGCGCAACTCCGGGGCTGGAACCAGGTACTACCATGGGACTGATCCTATGAGGATGCTTCAGAACAATGAACAGAAATGAAGAGGAAGAACCACGCACAGACCAGTCCTCTGGTGAACGGAAGAACTCGTGAATGTGCAGATACCAACGTGAGAGATCCTGGGGCATCCCACCAGCAGGAGTTCCAGCTGAGGGAAGGGCATGTGGGTACGGCAGGATGTCCTCCTGGATGAACACCAGTGGTGAGCCCTCCTCAGGTTCCTCGTCCTCCACATAGTCCCCATCCTGGGAAGTCCAGGGCTGAGGGAGATGCCAATCAGGCTTGGATACAGTGTCGAGATCCTCCCTCAAGTCCAAATCTTCCAGTAATGAGAACTCGGTTGCTGGGGCGCTCTGTGAACAATTAGAGTTCGACATATAGTACGAGGACTATGGGCACGTACATAGGATTGGAAGCATTTCAACTGAGCTTTCAAAAGCAATTGCTCTGCCTCCCTCTCACTTGCTTTCTCACCCTGATGCTGATAGCGTAGCCAGAGGACCTCAACAAATAGGCGATGAGTGATTTCTGTTGTCATTAAAGCATCGGTGCTAATTTCGCCACCAAGACAGTAGGAGATCCAGTCGTCTATTATTTCAGCCTGGCACATGGACTCATTGCAGATATATCTGGGCAACTGAAATGACAGCGTACCCAGACTTTGGGATGGAGTTTCGAGGTAACCTCAGCCAGAATCAGAGCAGAGGAGCACCGAGTACTTTGAGATTTAAGGTAAGAGATGAAGAGGGATATTAATGGCTCCTTGTTGCAGAGTTCAAGGTCGTCCTTCAAGGGTTGCAGCCGAGGCGTCCATGCACGAGTGAGAGAGGGCATCAGATAATGACGGTAGGTCGAAACGAAGAAAGTCGTGGATCTACCATTTCAGGTAATTTTGTGTTCTACGGGAGCTTTTCTTCGGGACGGAGGCATTTCTACAGATGTTTACCGAAAATATACTGAAGTCTACGTATGGACTCTTAGAGGTCAAACAGTGTCATCCCCCTCACCGGCCCAGTCAAAATCAGTTCGCGAGCTCCTCGTTGTGGCCCTGTTCAATGATGCAAAGTTCGTGTTCACAGGCATCTCGTGGCTCATACTCCGCCGGATGTTGTTGAACTGGCTGATCGTCTTCGGCGACAGGTGCAGCCCATTCACATCACCGTTCGTGTTTCCGTTCACATGCGGCAGCGGCGTGACCGGCGCCGCGGGCGTCTTGAGCGAGCCCTCAAGCACCGCGATCTCTGCCTCGCGCTCCTTCAGTACCTCCTGCAGACACATGATCTCCTTCTCGAGGCGGTGTACCGATCGCTCTGTGCCTGCGGGCGAGGCGGGCAGCGCGATCGACAGACTCGGCCGCGACGCAGACGGCGAGTGCGAATGTGCACTGCTACTTGTTGAAAATGACGTTTTGCGCGAGTGCACCAAGGAAAGCTCCTGTGAAAGCGATTGCGATTGTGAAAGCGACCTTTGCCCGTTGGCACGCATCATCAGCATGGTGCAAACAATGAAAAAAAGAGGAGAGGGAGAAAGAGAAGATAGCTACCTCCCATGGAGCGATTCGGCGGAGGCCGCTCGGCGGAAAAAAAGCCGTCATCCTGCGGAGTTGTACTGCGGCTCACTTGACTCGCGCACGCGCCCGCCACCTGTCAGACGTCGCCGGAAGGGCGGCGGCGGTTCGAAGTGCGGCCCGTGGGCCTCCAGCGCATCGGGCGCGACGACCGCGACAGGCGTCTCGAGAGTCGACGACTCGTGCCCACCGAGCTTTGCTTCCTGGATCTGCGTGGCGAGGTCCGAGATCTCGCGCAGCGCATCGCGGTACTTGGTTGTCACACCCGCGAGGTCTGCGAGCGTCGCCGTGTGCGTCTGCTGCAGCGCCAGCAGCTGCGCCGCCGTGGCCGCGTCGTACGGTGGGGTATCGGCCTGGGTGTCTTATGTTGCGGCCGCGGGGTCCGCAGAGGCATCTTTCGCTACCACAGGTGCCTCGCTCTCCGCCGGCATCACCGTCCCGCTGTTCCTCGCCCCAAGCTTCAAGCTCTCCCGCGCACTCGCCACTCTCCCTACCACAGCCCCCAACCGGGTCCTCTCTTCGCCCGCCTCCGCCTTCTTCCTCTCCCACTCGCTCATCCGCTCCTCCAGCCCCCGCACACGTGCCTCCCTTGCCTCGAGGTCCGCGCACCATCCATCCCCATCCGCACTCAGCTCGGCGAGCCGCGTCTGCAGGCGCTCAGCCTCGGCCGTGCGCTGCTCGCACTCGCCCTTGAGCGTTGCGACGCGCGCCTGCAGCCCGAGGACGCTCTCGTCCGCGCGCGCGAGGCGCGCCTCGAGGTCCACGATGTACACGCCGGAGTGCTCTTCCGCGTCGCGCAGGCGCGCGAGGTCGCGCCGCAGGTCTATGAGCGACTCGGCGCGTGAGCTCCTCCGTGCGCTCGACGAACTTGGCGCGCAGGTCTTCGTAGCTATTTTGCAGCTCCGTCATCTGCGCGCGCACCTTCTTCACCGCGCCCTCGAGCACCTCCCCGCTTGCCGCTGCACCCACACTTCCACCCGCAACTGCTCCCCCTTCCTTCATCGCCTTGAGCTCGCGCCGCAGCCTTGCAACCGTGCCCTGCAGCCACTCTACATCCTCCCACCCCTCCTCGTGCTCGCTAACGACCGCGCGGTTCTTGATGTTCCGCGCGCGATTCGCGTACTTGAGCGTGTTCACCGTCTCACCGACTTTCCACTCGGCCGGGCTCACGCACACGATCATGAGCTTATGCGCGTCCCGCCGAGCGAGTCCTGCAGCAGGCGCGTGAGTTTCGAGTCGCGGTACGGTACATGCGACATGTGCGCTTTGGTGCGTGCGGGGTCGCCGAGCGCGGAGATGACATTGCCGAGCGCGAGCAGACCACTGTTGATGGATATGCCCTCTTTGATGCGCTCGCCGGCGGCGGCGGTACGTTTGAGCTGGGCGACGTGAGCGAGGGCCTAATCGACAAATAGAAATGCTCACGCGCTCTGATCCAGCAAGATCCACAAAATGGAACTTGGAGACGATGGTGACCCACTCGCCCTGCTCGTCGTCGTCCGGGGTATGGGTATGACCCAATGCACTGAACGGGCGCAGCCCACCCTGCCCCATCGCAGCAGCGAAGCTCGGCGTGCCAGGCCGTGTGCCGGTGGGCGAGGCGACGCGGGGCTGCGAGTACATCGAGCCAGGACGTGCAAGGCGGGACGGCGAGCGCGGTGGTGGCCCCGAGCCAACGAACTTTTTCTGTGTCAGCATCAGGGAGAAGATGGCGTGGGAGCGGGACGACTGGGCATTCATGTCGGTCTCGTTGGTGCGGCGGATGGACGAGCCCTTGCGGAGGAGGGCGAGGACTTCTGCTGGGTTCTTCACAGACACCTCCTTCAGCCCGCCCCAGATGATGTGGCCCTCCTTGTCCTCGCGGATCTGGACCTCGTGGCGGCCGTCGTCGCTGGTCAGCAGATCAATCAGGTCCTCGTTGTAGATTTCGATGAAAGAACTCTTGATGGCGTAGTCCCATGCGCCGCCGCGCTCCTGCTTGGTCTGGCGCGTGCTCGCAAAGATGGTGCTGACCGCGCGTGGGATGATGCCCATGGCGTTGTTGGGGTCCGAGGGGTCGACGTCGAGGTCGGTGCCGGTCATGGTGTGGGTCTTTCCGGAGCTCGTCTGGCCGTACGCAAGGATGGTGCAGTTCAACCTCTCGACGAAGCGGACGACGAGCGGGAGGGCGGTCGCGGTGAACAGTGCGTGCTGCGTCGTCGGCGGGCCGTGCACCTGGTCGAAGGAGAAGAGCTGGGGTTTGCTGGCAGCGCCAGTAGCCGGGCCGCTGCCGTGGGCCGTCGACGAGTCTACGGTGACCGTCGTCAGCGAGGCAGCAGGTACGACGGATCGCTGAAATCGGGCAGGAATGGACGTGGTATCAAGGCGAGGCTCGCTTCGGACGTGAGCAAATCCTCGGTGCGCTTGGACAAGCCCAAGTGCACGATGTGGTAGTGGTCTAGGTGTAGTTGTCCGTGTTTGGCGGTAGCTTTGGGTGGATTAGTCATCTTTGGTGCATCCATCGCTGGGACCCAGCTCCATAGGCCGTCTCGGGGTAGCTCGCATTCTGGTGACCTACAGAGTGATTCGCAAGCCCGCCTCAAAGACCAGATCGGTTTTTTCAGCCTTTTTGATACACGCTTGTGCTTGCCAATAGATGATGCTGACGACATCGTGACGCAAGATGCACGTCTTTTTGGGAGGTTGGTGGGCCCAAGATGGTCAAGGGTGGTCTACTCTGCAGTGAAGCCCGGAACATCCTGGCCATGGTTAAGAGGGCGGCCTGACAGAACTAAACATCAAGGTCCAGCTGTGGGTGGAGGCGCTTGAGCGACACTGCGGAGGCAGATCACCCAGACGGTAGGGCACCGTAAGCTCGGAACGTCCTGGTCATTGTGAAGAGGACCTGACAGAACTAAACGCCAAGGCCCATCTGTGGGTGGAGGCGCTTGAGCTATGGGGTGGCCAGGAGGGGATTGGGACAGAACCAGCCACAAGCGTGACAGTCAACAAACACTCGATATTTAAGCGACGCGACGCGATGCTGTCACGTGAGCGCATCGCACACTGGAACCCCTTTTGGTTTGGCCACCGGCAATCCGTTTGGGAAAATCGTTCGCTTACATAAGCGTGATCCGGCCTTTCCGATGGCAAACTCCCTCTTAGATATGTTCTCATCCTCTTCTGATGCTCTGGCTCCTGAAGACTTTGAAATCTGTTTCCAGGTACTAATACAACCATATACCTCTTTTTCTGAGCCCAGAGACCACTGTATTCAGATAGAATTGGCAGTTCATCTTTGTTTGTACTAGTTATCACTGGATTTGCCACTGATTCAGATCGACCTAGTACGGGCTCCCACGGACTCGATATGGACCCAGAAACTGGCCCAAATATTATTTTAATTGATTCTATGTGTATTCTTGGTAAAAACTTCCCCGAATTCAGGTCAATAGATGTCTCTCTTGGCTTGAATTTGAGCTACAGCAGAACTTCAAAAAGTCTGTTACCAAGAATACATGTAGAATGATTTATCATGATTTATGGTTCAATAAACTGTGCTGTAGCAGGGCCGGGCGATTTTATACCAGGTTTATCCATCGAGGCCTGAGATTTTGGCAGAGCGTCCAAATTGGGACAGAACGGTGATGCCATCAAAGTTCCATAGCATTGCCGGTAGTTCCCCGGTTACGGTAGGTTCGGAACAAGCCACTCTCCGGTCCGGCAAGCCGGACATTCTCAGAGAGAGGCTTGTATCAAACTGCCGAAAACAGGGCGTGTGTTTGGAAGCAAATTCCTCTCTCACTTCTACCCCGATTGCTACGAAATAAACGGACAACTTGTTCATTCGATACCAACTTAGATATGTAGCGACTCAGAATGAATTTAAATGTCCAAATCCCTTTGCCTTATCCCATTTTTCAGCGGCCAGTGGCCGTTTGCATTCCGGCCAAACAAAAAATGTTCTGAATGAAATCCATGGATTTTATGGGCTCTATCAAAGGGGATGGTTATTTCCAGTAGGTCCTCCAGCAAAATCCATGCCGAGATTGTTCTCCTTCGTTCAGGAGCGACGCCTCAAGTATCGCGGCCAGATCGGGACAGTGTGACGAGACGCGTCTCATTAGTGACAAGTGTGACTTTCCGACTCCTAAACGGGATTCATCGATTAAAACTCGCCGCTTGCTCGCCCTCTCACCAAATTGATACCACACATACCTCAGCATTGTCAATCTGGCGACTCTACAATATGATAACAGCTTCTGGCAGTCCATATTCTCCCAGGGTCAATCAAAGGGCCTCAATCTCGAAGCAAAGCTCCACCTCGTCTTCTCGCTAATGATTTTCCTGTCAATCTCAACTCGACAAATTCTACACTGGCTCTTTACTGCACGTATTCCGGATGTCAGCCATCGCATTTCGCACTTCATGGGCTTCTTTTCAACAGAAAGCAGCCCCGAGGCACAATTTTGCCTGCAAATGCTATTCAGCCTCTGGCGCGATGAAAAGCGCTGGCCAAAGGCACAGAAATATATTCGAGACATGACGATACCCTGTGTGCATGAGCTTGCACTGCAGGACAGCGACCGCGTGATCTCCAGCCCCTTCCTGCGCGTACGACTCCGGACACTTACCACGCAGAATGCGAATAATAAGATGGATTTGCCAGTCGTCCGGAGTGTAAGACAGCTGCAGCTTTTCAATGACCATCTTCCGTGTCTCTTCTACGGTGAATTTCCATGGTTTGATGCCCTGAAGACGTGTCGAGCGCGGCGGTACGCGTTTTCAGGGAGTGCCAGTGAGCACGGTGCAACGGGCAAAAATGGCCGACGGCGCGGTGTCTGAGGTGACCGAGGCGTGTTAGGAGGTCTACCCGACATTTAGGAGTGCGGAGATCCCAGGGGGAGATGTGTGGAAGGAGAGGTGAAGCAAAGAGGGCGCGATGCGGTGATGACAAATCATCCCAAATGTGACCGTTCCGCGACTCACTCCGAAAGCGCAGTTTGCAAAGTATTCAGACGGGATAAGGCTTCTAAAGCATTGCGATTAGACCCTGAACAATAGTATCTCTTCAGAATTCCATGCCCTCAACTCTAGACATTTTTATTCATAGTAACATAATGTGGTCATAGGCGACTGAGAGCTCGACTGCCGTGTCTTCGGTGAGATGAATATTGAATTAAAAGAGAATCTGAGTCGGGGAGATCATTTTCGCACTTGTCTGCTACAATATGTCTCAAAGAATCGAAAGATTTGACGCGGTATTGCGGGAGATAGAGCGCGACAAACACATTGCCCTTTTTCGACATCTTGGTACAAGCCCCTTGCCCTGCGAAGTACGTGCATATCATGTGATTTGAGAAGGCGGCTTGATCCGAACCTACGGTTACGGCTGTTTCCAAAAACCTTGAGACTGCTCACAAATTTTTTGTCTGTATCAACTTTTGATGAAAGCTACAATACACGCCCTAACAAGGTATCGTACTACTTATGATTTGTCCTAGTCGAATGAGTCGGCAGTCAAATCTAAATACCATTTCAGGCTTTCTTTCGCCCGAATCAATGTAGCAGCGGCAAGGCTGAGCAGCCGTTTCTCCTCGTTCCTCACCTCTTGTGGTGCGTGGTTTTGGATGTTTTTCGCATAAACATTGCCGAGAATGGCTAAACCGTTGAGCTCGTCTTCTCCACATTTGATTCTTGATAACATCACATATGAAGCTGCAATTGTCGTACAGCTTTCAAGATGGATAGCAGCTGCATTCAGTGATCGGCTCTGTGAGTTATGTGCGGTGAAGCTGAACCCGGGAATCAAGGGGAGTTGGTGGCGACGCGCTGAATAGACTTTTTTCCCTAGCCCTTTGGAGAATTGAATGGTGAGCGCTACTAGTGGAAGAACAACTTGGTGGGGGAAAAGAGCATTGGGATCAGAGGATTTATAAAGAGGAATGTCAACTTCTGCCGATATGGCATAACGGCGACCTTCTCGGATCTCAAAATCAACGTTAATCAAGGTACCTCCACTTCCGTTTGCAAGCCCAAGTTCGACCGCTATGTTGTCAACGATGAAAACAGGCATGCCGATGACTAGGGCAAGGCGCCCACTAAGATCCTTGGCTTGAGATTTTATCGGAGTGTTCCATGCATCTTGAGCATTTTGGCCACGAAGCACAGTACGATTTTTTCCTGAGCCGACTGTGTCTTCCGCATAGTAGACAGCAAATTCTTGGCCGGTCGCTTCAGCGAAAGCTTGGGTCGATATCCAGTTGTGAGAGTTTCGCACAGCATTTGTGTAAGAGATGAGTGGTGCAGCATCTTCCGGGGTGTACAACCATTTGATTATGGCAGAGAATTCGGTGTCCACAACACAACCAGAAGAGCCGAGCTGATATCGCTTTAGAAAATCAAGGTCATTGTCCTCCCCCGAAACAGTGCAAACCCCTCGTCGCAGGCGATTGAGAAGAGCGACAAACCGAGGATTTCGCTGGCGAACTATCTCATCAAGAACTACACAATTCTCAATCGTCCAATAGTTTTTGATGGCTGTTAAATTTTTGCGAACGTCTGGACTCAACGCCTGAAGATGGCAGTTGTCTTTGTGCAGTGACACATATCGGTCATCAAAGAGAGGGATGGCTCGGGGCCCGGTGAGCTGATATTCGTCTCCAGAGAGAATGAGGTCGAGATTTCCAAATGGATCATCAGTGCATCCGCGGGCAAGGTTAAGGTTGCGAGATATCTTTTCAAAATTTGCGCATCCGAGGAAGAAAAATTCATCAATAATGAGGGTGCGCGTTGATTCCAATCTCGAAATGAGAGTCTGGAGTGGACCAGAGTTGTTCTTGGTCAAGACGGAAGTTTTCGTGCGAAGAGAAAGCTCATGGTGAACAGTTGTTCCATGAATATTGCTAGCTGATACGCCCGTTGGAGCAGTGAAATTGAGTTCCGAGAGGAGATCAACATTTTCATAGAAGGCTTTGAGAGCATCGTATATGTGGGATTTTCCTGTTCCGCCAGGTCCTCCGATAATGAGGCGGAATGGTGTGTGCTCTCTGTGTGGTACCAGCTGCTGCATACGGCTGTCAACTTTCAACAAGAATGCTAAGCATTGCTTTTTGTTGAGGGTGAAAAGGCCGATGACTGCGAGCGCGATTTTTTTCCACTCTCGAAGGGTATTCCAAATACTTGCATCTCCATTGTGCAAATGTAAGATGCGCAACCGGGCCAGTTCTAGTTCTGCTGCCAAAGTAGATATGTGGGGGAGGGCCGGTGCATGATCCATGTGTTTCTCCGAAGGTTTATTCGGTTGATTTGAAGTAGGCTGACGATCTGAAAAAAAGAATTAGGATTGTGATAGGACGCAGCTGATTGTGGTACCTTTGTGCTGAACCTGATTAGTAACGGCTAATGCCTTTTCTTCTGCTATAAGTAGAGCGGCGGCTTGCGCTTTAATGTGTGCAGTGGCATCATGAGATTGAATGGCACAGCCTGCCAGTAGATCGCGGATATTATCAGGAGGAGCAGAGACCTTGTAGAAATTTGCAGCTCCAGCTAGTGCAATAGCCATTTCCGTTGCTAACCGGGTTCGTTTCCCCCCTTCTTCAAAAAAGTCGTCAAAGTCAGTTGTAGTTGTCGTGGGGTCCGGATCAAATGCAGGACCAACTGCTTGGTCGAGTTGGCCCAATTGCCAATCAAGGTCGCGCCCAAGTTCGCTTATTTCGTCGAGCTGAGTGGAAACACTACTCGAGGCATTGAAATTGGCCTGGTGGGCTTTGTAGTCTTTTGTAAAGTCATCAGCGGCAAGTCGACACTCCCACTGCTCCTGCATGTGGTCGATAATCTGGAGCTTGTCGGGTGGGAGAGACACGAGGAGATCTTCAAGAGCGCTTTTCCAAGAAGTGCTCTCAGTCTTCAAAGGGCAAGACACAGACCTATTCCATGGACGAAACAGAGCAAGCATCACCACAGCGTATCTCTCAGCATGTTCTTCGAGGTCAGAACGAGGAATCGGAGTTCCGGACAGAACTGGAATATGAATGATTTTCCGTTTACGAAGCAGATGGGAGGAGATTTGAGGATGACCAGATTCAAAGCGAAAATGTATAGCAGATATTGGTGCTAGAGATGTGTAAATAACTAAAAGTAAAGAACGGAGTTAGCACTTACCATCTGCTGCTTCCTCAGTGTCGGATTCTTCTTCGTCGTCCAGGAGGAGTTTGCCTTTGGGCACTGTGATCTTTTCATACAGGCTGAATTGGTCCCACATGGAAATATTTTCCAAGTCGACGGGACGGAAAAGGACATCATACACAAGCGAGTTGAGAGAGGGAACAGCATGCTCGTTGAGGATGATCATGGATTCAGCGAGATCAATAATTTCGCTTTGATCTTTCAGTTCCAACAAGTTGATGTCATTGTTGTCGCTAATCAAATGTCAGACGGTGAATACCAGTAATGAGTTGAATAGCCTACTCTTGGGGCTCGTTCCTATCATCAATGTCATCAAGATTGTCACTGGTAGAGATAAGCACATATCGGTGGGTTAGTTTTAATAGCAAACCTTCGAGGAGCGTCAACTGAGAAAGGATCTTCTGGTTTTATTTTGCAGTACGGAGGGAAGATATCCGAAGAAAGCCAAGTGAGCAGCTTGGACCAGTAAAACACGGCAAAACGAGCGTCGGTAACATGGTTGCCTATGCCTAGAAGAGCGCATGCTACCTGTTGACCTGACAGCTCACGGCGCCCATTAATTTGGTTCAAGGTCTTCAAGAGCAACTGCCGACAGCGTTCATCGTCGAGCGATTGGGGAGGGTCGTCTACATTGTATTTACGCAAGGATTTCATGGCAGCTGCAAGTGCACTCATGATCAAGGCAGAGTCCAAAGTGGATTTGGCAGAATAATTGCATATATAGATGGCAAGCGCCATTCCGAGAGGACCAGAGCCGACGAATTTGCCATCAGTGTTACACTGAAACGATCCGCTGATTGTCGGATTGTAACCCACAACATTTTCATTTAGCCGCTTTAGAGAGATCTTGCCATTTTCATCCATGGAAGACACAGGGACCAAGGCAATAGGATAGTTGAATCGACAAAGGCGATCGCGATCCTGAAGATCAAGTGATCTCATGGAATAGGGAGTCTTTTTGTAGCATGTGTCGTTGTGCTCGTGAACGTTGCCTGAAGCATCGAGGACCTCACGCAAGAATTGAGGCCATTCAGAATGAAAATCGGCTTCATCAGGATGGGGAGGTCGACCCATCAAACATTTCTTCCGCAGAGACTTGGGCTCAGAGGGGAGCGAGTGTGTGTCGGAAGGGAGGTCATGTTTAATGATGCTTTCTAACCAAATAAACAGCTGTTGTTTGAAATGATCGCTTGCCATCGCTCGTTCATGAATAAGCTTTGGTGAAAGAGCTCCTATAGAAATGTTAATATTATGTGCCGTGAAAAGTATAAGATCATACCTTCAAGCCAGATGAGAATGTGAAGATGAAGCGAACCACGGTTTTGAGCTTCAAAGACTCCGTAGTAGTGTTTAACTCGGCCAAATACACCACGTTTACATGCCCGCTCAAAGCCCAAAAAAATTCCGGTGAACTGATCAACCATCAGTTTGAAGAATTCTGCACCAGCAATGGGGTTTGACGCAAGCTGCCGAGCTCGTTCAAAAGATGTGAAGCGGGAGTCGGAGGATCCAAAAATGGTATCAATGTCAATCGTGCTGCCCGCCATAAATGAGGACAGTGGATTGTAGGTGTCGGCTGGATTGAGAGTGAAAAAAACAGAGACAGTTCCTGTTGAACGGCTAATTGCATAAATTTCCTCCCTCATAGCAAGAACCTCGGAGGTTGAGCCTTCGATGTGGTCGCTGACATAGTCAACATATCGCAAGAGATCGAAAATCGCTGATTCAGCGGCAGATTCAGGAACATATCTGGAGTAGTCTTTCCGAGTTTTTTTGGCCGCCATTGCAGTGGTGAGGCTAGCTAGACTTTCGTCATCAATCTTAGCCATTGCCGCCATAGCGTTTGGCCACCAAGCTCGACGAACAGCAAGCCGTGATTGGAAAGATGATTTACGTATCATTTGGATGTTATGCATGGCGAAAGGAAAGGAAATGTGAGTTTGGAAGCGACGGTCAGCGAGTAGCAAATAGTGTCGGATATGTGATTTTAACATAATCGGTTTGAGGCCCAAATCTTTGCGCAGTCGAACAGGATCGTCGAACATCCCTACACCATACGGAAAGAGAGTCGGCCACAGCATGCCATAAACGTCAGGGTTATGACGAGTAGACAGTGTTTCAGCAGAAGTGGGAGATTTGACGAAATCACCACCTGCTTTGAGCTGGCGAAGGGCTTCAATCTTCCGAGAATTAAGAGAAATTTCTGTGTTTTCAACATCGAAAGTGCCTGGAAGTATGTTAGAAAAATGTGGGGCTATGTGACAGCAACACTTGCCAGAAAGTGAGAGAGGGATTTGAGAATCCTGGTCTGAATGTTCAGCGAATATAGCCTCCATGGTATCAATACCATGGCCAGTGTAAGTCGAATTTTGACCGCGGATAGTGTCGTTTGGAGATTGGAACTGCACGGGAAATGGGACACAGCCATCTTCATCAGCCGGATATTCTGCTAGGGCAACGAGATCTATAATAATGTCTGAGTAAAGGCGGTTGTTGGCCTTCAACCAGTTAAGCGCATGCAAGATTCGTCCCCGGCGGACAAGAAAAGGAGTTCGTTTGAACATTTCAGCAGTTGCTTCGTGTTCATCAGTCATGAATATAACCACAATTTCGTCGTAGAGGGCGGACATGGGACGAGGCAGGACTGTGGCAATGGTCGAGATCTCGTGCGGATGAATGCACACATTTCCGGACGCAGCTCTCTGATAGAGGATAGGAGGGCCGGAACCAGAATTAATTTTAGCCCAGCATTTGGTTGTGTGAGCGCGAGCGATAACCAGTTCCTCTGCGTAACTAAGGCCATATAGGGCTGCTGGAATAGGGCCGATCCAGCAACCATTTGCCCAGCTGTACAAAGGGATTTTAAAAAATCTGCGAGCTTTAACATATCTAGCACAGGTAGTACACGCTTGGTATCGATCATTGTGGAGGGAATGTGACAGGATATGTGGCAGATTGTAGTGAATGCGAAGACTATCTACAGTTTTTTCCAGGAGTGAGATGTCTAGGTCGGAGGTATCCCAGGTTTTAAGCTCTGAAACTAGCTCATTCCGGTCGCAGAAAGAGCAAGGACTGCGAGCTAGTATAGCGGCTGTTGTCTTCGCACGATCTTCACGCATGATCTAGGTGCAGATGAAAATACAGCTCCGCAATGAATGCAGAAGACAACACACCTCATTCAAAGACTCCTCAGATTCCACCTGCGGCCAATGGATAGCACTTTCATCCCGTTCAGCTTCAAGGCTGACAATATGGCGATGAGAAGCCCTTTTCCGGGAGAGTTTGTGGCGCTCAGCTGGAACATGGGCATGTGAGGCTAGGTGCCTATCAATGGGACGTAAAACATCGGTGTTAGGGAGCTCAAGTTGACCGGCTTCTTGAGCGTCAGCAGAGTGTACAAGACAAGCCCAAGTGCAGAGATGAGACTCGAGTGCAGACAGAAGAAGTGGCCTCTTCTGGCGTTTCAATCCGTGTTCGCAGGCCAGAGTGACGAGGGCTCCGGTGGAAACAATAGAAGGATCAGCCACAAATTTATGAAGCATATGTCGAAGAGTGTGTGATTTCTGCTCATTGGAAATATCGACAAACTGAGCTGAAAGCATACTCAGCTAAGAAATAGCACCACTGAGGAGGAAATACACACCTGGAACCGACTGAAGATGAACCGCTTCCGTTGAGCCACTCGCCATTGCTGAGCTATTTGCCGCCGCTGAGCTATTCATCGTCTTTCGACGTTTACGCGGCGGATTATCTTCAGAAGATGTCGTAGGTCGTTTATAAGTCGATTTTGGTTCAGCCATTGCACTCTCAAAGACTATCCGATGCAGTATGTAGTAGAGGAAGAAAGAGAGTCCAAGAGCGACGAGAAGAAAGAGCACATGACAACAAGATTATATAAGCCAAATCGTGCCATTTTTGAGACTGGGAGCACAAACCGAACTAAAGTTCTGTTTGTGAAAGAGGTCTGGATCTCCCAAAATGATCCGGCTAAGCGAATTGATCCTGGAATCCTGACGGACTGTCCCGATCAACGGCAACCGAAAACGGAATGCGGCATCGCTCTCTGCGTTGTCGCTCGCCGAGCCTGTGCTCCCTCTTGCTGTATTAGCCCTTTCTTTGTTCACAAATCTAGCTATCTACTGCTTTGTGACTATGTGAGAACATCAGAATCCTCGCCTGCACTGGATGAAGACCTTCCAGATCTGCTGTTTTCGGGCTCGCGTCGCACCTCTGCCACCTGTTGAAGGGATGTTACAATGATAGGGTTCCATACTTTTTGCAGAGTGAGGTGCTAGAGGGCGGCAAGGACACGGATAACAGAGGCGAGCCGAGACGTCCAGTGGCGCAAGCGAGACGCGTCCTCGAGTGGCGCAAACGAGACGCGTCCCGATCAGCCACGGATCTGATGGCTTTGATCATCATTACCGTTTCTGGGGGGGGCGTCGTGGGAACGTTTTGGCTGATCCAGAGATCGAGCACCTCTTGTTTATTCGAGGCAGTGGGAGGCCAGTCTCCTCCCCAACCGCGGTTTCGAGGTTCATCAATCTCAGTGGAAAATATCGGACCGTGTTAACATTGGTAAATAACATAGCCACAATTTCAGGAAATGTTTTGTAAAATCGTTTGGATCCTCAGTCACCATGAATAAAATTATTCTTAGGTTTCTTTGAATACCAAAGATACTTTTGAGTGTCCGTGAATATTTAACACGGCATCGAAGACGTTGAAGAACACCTTGTTGTTAAATAAGTGCTGAAATCGGGCTTTCTGCCAGCCACCACTAGCAGGGTATCTCTTAAATATGCATCGCTCAAGGGGAACCCTCTAATACGCTAATATATGACATTAGGCCCAAGAGTATTTTTATTTGAAGTGCTTTCCGGCAGAACACGTTTCACAAAACATTTCCTGAAATTGTGGCTATGTTGTTTACCAATGTTAACACGGTCCGATATTTCCACTGAGATTGATGAACCTCGAAACCGCGGTTGGGTAGGAGACTGGTGCGGCCAGTTGCACGAAAATGGGCAAGCAAGGGGAATGCATTATGCGGTTTTTTTTTCAGTCGTTTTAGTTTTAAGTATATCACTTTGTCCGAATTCGTACAGTAGTACTACTACTACACAAGCTCCGAGACTTCCCTGGTTAAACATTGAACGTCAAGCGAGAATCTGTCTTCAGGGGAAACAACTAATGACCATCCTTTCCTTCTACATATTTATGTGCTAACCCAAGCATCCATACCGTAAAAACCAACTTGAAGTTAGGGTAAAATATCGTGCACGTCTTGTTGAAAATGCCCTCCACTGCTTCCTGTGCCCACGATCCATCCTGGAATGGTTGGTTATATCAAGAATACAGTGAAGAGGAGAGAAAGCGTACAGGTAGCTGGCGCGACCTCACCAGGGCCACAGCACGTTTGATTGGTGCAGTGTCAGGGTATCGTGCGTACATGAGCGCCATTGCCGCCCAGCTCGTCTGGACGACCTGCGAACGCTCGTGGTGAACATATGTCTCTTGCTCGCATGACTATCAGTGGATATCAGTAAAATGTTACAGCAAAAGTTCAAAGGAGAGCACTTACTAGATAACTCTCTCCCCATCCGCCGTCCGACATTTGTTTACTCAACAAAAACTCGCATGCCCGCTTCACCCTTGGGTTACTGGTGTACGTTTCGCCGGCAAGCGCAAGACTCTCCAGTGCGAACATGGTTGCATATGTAAAGCAGATGCCCCACGAGCCGTACCAGGACCCGTCTGGGCGCTGCGCGCCTTGGAGGTACTTTATAGCTCTGTCGACTGTTCGGCTTTGGAATAATCAAAACCAGAATTATTTCCCATATCGCATAAACGTACTCGATTTCATTCTTGCGATGCGCCGGATAATATTGCTGGAAGATACGCAGACCGGTGATTACGGAGGTGGTGCATTCTGGGTACGTGGACTCCGCCATAGTGTTTCCTGCGATCTTTGAGAACTTCATATCACTCTGTCACAACAGCGAAACCCACCAAAAACTTCGGCCGCATTGAAGGACTCGAGGTACTTGGGCGCCCTCGTGAGCTCATAGCTCCCGAACCCGCCGTCGCTACATTGCATAGACAACAAGAGATTCACAGAATCAAATATACGCATGTCCGAAATGAGCTTTGGGGAGTCACTGTGTAGGAAATTAAATGGAGGAACAGAGAGACGTCGACAGTTGTTGTTAGCTTACTGCCATCTATTTTGCAAGTAGAGAACGGCTTTGAGACCCTCCGCGGTGCAATCTGTGAGGGTATATCCCTGTTCTTTCGTGCTAAATGCCCTGGAATCATCCGTCAAATATCAAGGAGGGTTGCAAGTTACCAGGAATAACATACCAAGCCCCCTTCGAAGCCTGTCGATAGGCAGTATGATGGTGTTTGGGGTTCTCCCGGATCTGTGCCTGGTCAAGCCATTCCAGCATCTTGAGTGTCGACGCTTTGTTTTCCTCAATATCCGCTAGCCCGGTCTCGACTAGAGCTTGCGCAGCAAACGCAGTGTCCCAAAGCTGGCTCCCATTGGTCCCACGTACTTGCATACCATCGGGCGTGAGCCACATAACGTCCCCGCGCTTTGCGGCATGCCTAGCGACAGCGTCGCTCGCAGAACCCTCCGCGTGCATTCTGCATAGCATGTTCATCATTTTTGATACAGGCGCTAGATCTTGAAAGTTCTGTAATCATTGTGAATCGTTGGCATCCGGGAAAAAGTGCTGAACGCACAGTATTTTCATCCTCCATGCAGATTAGTTCATACGCCCGATCAAGGGCACGCCGGTGGAGAGGTGGGAAGGGGCAACTTTCGAGGGTACCGCTGAGGAAGAAGTTTATGAAATTCAAGAGACGGGTATGGGGTGCGTAGACGTCAACCGCTGCAATGTTGTTGCGTTGAGCGGGCCAATCGATCGTGTTATACGGCGACGTGTAAAGCTCCTGTGGATCATGTGTGAGGCGACTACACGAGATAGTTGGGATCCTACCTTGCGAAGGGCAAGAATAAGGGGTGTTTCCGGTGCTTGGAAGCGAACTCGGTAGAGGTAGCTCATAGGCAGGAACACCACGCGGGTGTGTATCCACCACTTACCGGGGTGGAATGGTAGCCAGTCAGGCAGCAGCCTAGTTGCAATGTTAAATGGTGGGAAAAAGTAGGACAAAGGGCTTGCCATAGCTCTGGTGGTATCGGGCTTTTGATATTCAGTCAGTACTCGGTGAAATAAAGAGTGAAAACGTTCACTTATTTCCATCCCACTCGTAAGCATTGAGCACTGTAAGCCAGAACTTCCCCCACGAAGGGGAAGCAGCTGCGCCACCTGCAGTAGAAGATGTCGTTACATGACGGAAGAGAATGCAGAGAAAGACACTAGTATGTGCCTAGCTTTAGTAGGGTTTCTCTGGCCTTGATGGCAGCGGGGTGATCGGCGTCTACTCCCAGTAAACGTAGAGCGGTATAATTGAGAACTATTCCCAAAACAGTCGACGCCCCCCCAATGTGGCTGTAAACGGTTTGTAAGATAATGTGCGTATCATATATCACGGACTCACATCCCCCACCCACCGTCGTCTGGATGTGCGTGGTGCAGCACATAGCGAATCATTTCCAGGCGCTCCTCGTTTTTGAATGGCACCCCCGTGATATACGAGCCAATAACCACACCGGGCAGAAGGAACATCGGACCACCGTATTCGCCAGGAAAATGACCGTCTGGAGCCTGCAGATTTCTCAGGAAGGAGTAGCCGTTACGGGCAGCATCCAGTGCATTGCTAGCGGCCGGTACTGCAGGCAAATTCTACGCATATTAAACCTCGAAGAATGGGTTATTTCATGAATCTCACGAGAGGAATCCCGAGCCAATAGCGGTCAATGTCGGTTTGCGGCCATTTGGTACACTCCTCGTCTGGAGCCAAGTACCGCCAGACGTGACTACCGCCAGGTCCCACCTCAAGACGCCAGCGGGAATAATCCGTCCAAGGGTCCTGAACGCTGTCGAAAACTGATATCATGGCAGTAGGATTCAGGACCCAGGTCCAACGATATATGTCCGATATCGTACCACTTTGCCGAGCCGACAAAAAACATATGCACCTGCTTGAAGATCGCGGTTGTAGACACGACAAGGAAAACGCGTGCAGAACGCGTATGAAGAATCTGCATTAAATCCGCAAGACATGGCTCGTTCTCAAGTTTCACACGGTAGACTTACGGCGCCTAAGGCTAAGCCGAGAGTAACAATATTTCTAGACTCGAACCAGTGCGCGATTGAGCGACGCTTTTGATGATGGTCGATAGTCGGTCAAGACCACTGCCTATACAGCTGTGATCGAACGACTGTCTTCGAGATCTTGTGGCATAGGTACTGGCTCGAGTTTACGATATTTCGTGTTTTAGCCATTATTTTAGTCGCCAGCACAGCGGCGACGACATGAGTAAAGCGAGGACACATGAGAACAGCAAGGCAGAGTTTAGGCGCAAGCACCCAGCTAGACCCAATCGAATTCACTGTTCGCCATGATGAGGACATGCTTGCAGCTGAACTCAACCAACGTACCCGGTACATCTTGAAAACAGGTAGTCCTTCCCATTCGCGTGTATCATGCCGTCCTTGAGGATACACTTCCATTTGCTTTTGACACGTGCAACCTGCGACGAATGAACGAAGAGTTTAGAGTGTCCTCTCCAAAATAACTCACCTTGTCGTAGGTGCAAAAAACAATATCAGAGTTAGCTCCAGCGCTGTCCTCGAGCTCTTCGTCCTCCGTGTCCGAGTCATCCAGATCGCTGTTGATGGCTTCAGAATCAACTGGAACTGTCGAGGCAGACGGAGTTTGTTGTGGCAGGGACGGGTGGGAGGCCCGTGGCGCATACGAGGCTGGAGGAGGTGTCGCAGAATCGTCCGAATCTTCCGAAGGTCCATCGACCTGAGGAATGGGCCGTACGCGTCCTTGCGGAGGTCCAGATGGGAACGAAATAACGCTCGTCTGTCCTCCAGGATGCGGCCGAGCACCATTTATTTTTGGACCAGGCAGAGGTGGGAGCGTGTATGGAGCGCTGTTTAATATGTAGCGGTTATCGACTGGCTCCACCTTGACCTGGGACTGTTGCGCAACTTGAGGTGGTGGTGGAGGGGGCGTGTACGGATGGTGCACTGGCGCGTATTGGGGCATCAACTGCATCGGGAACGGATGTTGGGGAGGTGGCTCGAACTCAGCAACTCGAGATGCAATGACTTTGTCTTCCCATTTCTGATGGTAAATGGGTCCAAGAGTGAAGTCTATTTAGCAATTTAACAGGATAGCAGAGAATACCTACGTGTTGCAATTCAGCCAACACGTCCTCGGAAACGCCAAATTCTTCGAACGACGGCTTTTCAGGAAGGCAATCAACGCCTGGTGAAACGCTCAAACCTAGACCCAAACCTTAATGGAGGCAATCACATCGTCGATGACGGTGCGGTAAATGGAGGGCTCATCGAAAGTGTTACCCGACCGAGACAATAAATCGTTGAGTAACTCACAACTATCTTATTCGACATCCTGCGGCACAACGACAACTGCCGGGGCCGTAGTGGTGGTGGGAAGCAAGGGCGGTGGCTTTTATATGATCTGAGTCATCCTTGACCAGGTTTCAACTCCGCTTTCTCACGCACGGACCTTCTGCTCCAATGACCTCATTATCTAAATTTAAAGATCTAAATTTTAAGATCGGTAGAACCTGACAATTGACGTCGTTTCTCCAACTCTTTATAACGCGAGTGTTGAGCTGCTGATACAAGTTAAGCTCCACTTTCCGACATATTTATCTCTCGTAAGTTCGATAATACTTCATTAGCCAAGCCTAGTTAGAAATTCCTAATTTAGCACTTTCCCTCAACGATGCCTCTTCTCAAATCGCACCCAGCGAACGAGCCTGGCCCTGTCGTTGATACTCCCACACGGAAAGGCACATTTTTTTCCAGGAACCATTCCGTATCACCAGAACCTGTCCAGACCGCCAACCGGCCAAACAACTGGGGTTTCTTCAGCCGCCGCCGGTCTTCTGAGGACTCCAGTCTTGGACACAACAGTGTCGCCAACGACCGACTTGGTCGTGGCAACAGCGTGGGCAGCAGCGTACGCGGCGGTGGAGGATTCTTCGGAGGTCGCAGCAATGATTTTAATGTTCATAAGGACCCAACGATCGTGGCTGCCCGCGCCAAAGTGACGACTGCCGAGAAGGCAGAG